>CAOLHI010002850.1:0-219338 GCA_948474755.1 Ctenosaura bakeri
AGGGAAAACTGAGCTGCTGGTATGAACATGGATGGTTCCTCAGGGGAATCTGGGTGAGGCAATGCTGTGTCTTGGGCTTCCAGTTCAAGCGTCTCTAGGTCCAGGTTAGGCAGGTTTTCAGGCATATAACTTAAAGCAGTTGCTTCCTTTTCCTCTTTCTGTTCCACAGGATCAGAGCTGTGAAAGTTCTGGAAATAGCCTCTTGAAGTTTGGATTGGCAGGGCAGACCAGCTTCATAATTGTAACATATGATTATTGAGAACTTCTGATAATTTTTGCTATACCTACCAAAGTTCTTCATATATTACATATCAGAAGGAACACTAGAACTATCTTTGATGTTTACTTTAGAGTGACAGTTCAACTACACTTCTGTTTATTCCACCCTCCCTTTCCAATTGCATGGTTTGTATTTCTGAAGTGTCACAATGCATCAGATTGCTCACTCTGTGGAAAAGCTGTGTCGTATTTCTATCATTTGCTTTTTCTCTCTCAGAACCGTAATTTAAACAATTCTCTGCCTAGTTAAATCCTTGCATTTACCAATGCAAGCTACTGACAAGTTCCAACTCTAGGGGGATGAATCACATTTAAATGAACTTGTCATTCCTCACACTGCAAAAAAAATAAACAAGAAAGAAAGGACTGAACAAATATCCCACTCAACCCCTCCAATTTATTCACTTTGGGGGAAATAAAAACCCTGCCATACAAATTTTGTGTGCTCAAATTTGGTCTTCTTCCAGAGAAATTATATAATATTATCAGCTCTTTGAGACATCATCTCAGCATGGTATTTCCCCAGCAAGACTTTCCCCCTGTTATGCTGAAGTTTCCCTAGGATGTGAACTAATTCTGTCATAGAGATATGTGGAATATTAGGTTTTTTTTTTATTCAAAGATAGCACATTTCTAATATTTTTAAGTCTCATTTGTGCTCTGAAGTTTCTAAAGTCTGGCTTTGAATCCCTGTGGACTGAGTCGTGAGTGTAGGACTGAATTAAGGCTGCCACCTCTCTTTTCTAATAGGCTCTTCAGCTGTAGCAGCTACATGGAGCACAGTAGATATAGTGTGACTCTGTTCATACTGGGAACAGTAGTACCTACTGAATCTGTCTACAGACAGCAGAAAATATCATTTTTGTTTACTAGTTCTATCCAGGCCAAAATCCAAAGATTTCAAAGTGTGGCACAAAACAACAAAAACAAATCCACAGCGTTTATACAATTTTAAGCAGCTTTAAACATTAAAAGAGAATAATCAACGAAGCCAACAAGCACAGACTAGGTCATTAACAGTGCTCCTGCTAAGCCTGTTTGAATAGCCAGGTTTTAACTTGGCATCACACTGAAGCCTCTGTTGGCATCCATCAGTCCTCCGTTGGTGGAGGTCCTTTCCCATGTGTACATCTAATGTATTAGTTGCAGGAATAGGACACAGAGAAGAGTCCTTTCAATGTATCTCAATTTTTAGGCAGATATGTGCAGGAAGAGAAACTTTCTCAAGTAGTCTTGGTCCCAAGCTCTTAAGGCTAATTGTGGTAAGGAAAAATGATGAATAATAATAAAAAAAAAATCCCAAAATGTCTCCATAAATAACATGGAAAGAATTTGAAATGTAACAAATTTGAAAGTAATAGAATGCAAAACTGCCCAGGGTCTATCCATTCCTAATCATGCAGTGATCTGTCAATAAACATGGGAGATTATAGGGAGTAGAAGTGGACATTTCTCAGGAAACCATACGACAACTCTCCTTTCACCAGCAAACGAAAACATTTCTTTTTAAGCAGGTTTTTATGTGAGCTAGGGAGCTTTTTATTTATTAATCTGTTTTTAAAATTGCTATAGGTTTTTATAATTTGATATGTTTTTAGTGTTTTTAATTGTTTTAAATGTTTTTAATGTTTTTTAACCTATTTTTGGAAATTTTCTTGGGTTCCATTCTGGGAGAAAAGGCAACATACAAGGATTATCCCAAGCCCATCAACTTTGGGTATTCCAGCCTAATCTTCTCTGAATTTATAACCTGATCATGTCTGAGGTCATCCTGACTGGCATATACTTTCAAATATATGTTCCAGCCATAGATATGTTCAATTATGAAATTGTCTTAGGTTCCATTCTGGGAGAAAAGGCAGCATACAAATATAATAAACAAACTCTAACTCAGCACCACAGGAATTCAAAGCCAGACCTTGAAAAACAGAGTGTTCAAAGGTCTGGATGGATGGATACACCTGTCAATTTCATTTTCTTCATCCTGCAAAAACTGTTAGTTGCAAGCACTCTCGAAACAATAGCAGGCAAAACTGCTCAAGTGAAGCAATCAGAAGCCCCTACTGTGAACATATTGTATGGAGACCTTTCCTATTCAAACTACCTGACCAAAACATTAAAAGATTATCAGGATTCCCATCAATGTTTTGTCACCAAGAGTGATCAGCCCAGACCAGACTTCTGTAACAGTTTTGTGGGAAAGCCATTATTGCTTTGTCCACACACTCTCCTTCAGGGCAGGAAATAGGGTATAAAAAACCCAGCTCCAGCCCCAGTAAATTGTAGTACTTGCATGTATCGTATGGTGCCCAGACCTCTGTTTGTCCATGCTACCCTCAGACATGCTGTCTGGGCCACTCTGCTTCGACCTCCTGCTTCAGGATTGGTAACTATCATCTCTTGCAACCTTTCTTGCCTCATTTTCTGATAGCCTTGTATGGTTCTTCAGAGTATTTGATTTCCTATATGCTTGTTAATTCCCAATAAAAGACTGTTTAACTTTTACCTGGAATCCTCTCTACAGTTAGTAGTGGTAATACACAGATGAAAAGATCCTGCCATTACCCTAATTTCACAGGCCTCCTTTGAGCTATAATTTCCCAAATTCCAAGGAGATGCTGGCATTGCACATGGACTCCAAATTCCCCCATCTTTTAGAGTAACACTCATAGCTAGATGTAAACTATTGACAGCTTCTTCCAAGATGGACCAGGGACTGGCAAATGGTGTCATCAGTCTGCCTCTAACCAAATGCTTCTCCTCTACTCTTGCCACCAGTCATGGAAAGGTGGTAGTGGACTATTGCAGACAATCTGTAATTCCTGGATGCAGGACTTTGGTCACTGGTAAAGGTTGAAGAGAATGTTATCTTCTGCAATGAACTAGTGTGTGTGTGTGTGTGTGTGTGTGTACAGTGTAAGGTGGACAGGATGCAGCCCTAATCCAACACACAAACTTCTCCATCATTCTGGCTTGTCCCAGTTAACTGCATTACTGTGCTGTCCTTTGCAACCCTCTAGGCATGAAGAAGTATGTATGCTTTATGGACATTGCACTGCTAATGGAGGATAGTATTTGATCCGTATATATTTCCCAAACATTTTAGTTGAGTGGTAAATAGACAAAGTATTCAACCAGTCTTAAAATATTAAACATAAAAAGAAAGGTCTGTAAAAGAATGTTTTCCTTTGATGGTTTAAAACAAACAAACAGTTGCAAAAGCATAATATATTTCTCCATAAAGTAATGGAGTTTGACAGGGTACAAACATGCCTGCAATAAGTGATATCAATGGAAGGAGAAAACCCATAGATAATAGCAGAAGGTCAAGCAGAATAAATTGCATCTCAGCATTGAAAAGTACAAAACAAGGCTAGCCAGTTGTAGACAAAACATACAATTGGACATTTAATGGATCCCCAATGGATACTACATGTCCTAAATGGAAGTAAATGGATGTTACTTGTGTTGGCATTGATTGGTGAGTGAAGAGAAGAAAAAAATACATGTATAAGTCAGACGTTGATGGAAAATGTCACAAAAAATCTTCAAAGACTTAACAAATCATTGGAGAATTAGTCTGTTAGAAATGGGGCAGCAGAAAGCACAACTGCTGGGAAGGGTAAGAAACAAACTGCAGTTGTAAATATTTGAAACAGCCATGTCAAGAGGTACTTTGTGTCATTCAAAAAAAGATGTAGTCAAGATTTCACCAGATCCCATTGGAATGTTTTAGGATGAGTATTCACAGATCTATCATTACTAAATACAACCTACATACACTCATATCCTTCAAGTTCTCTCCAGACATTTCTTGAGGTGCTTGAAAAATGTTGTGATGAGTTTAAAATCTACAATAGACATAAGATGGTCCCAGTGATATCTTTAGTACAGCTGAGCAGAAGAGTTTATATACTTAAGTCTCTAAAACATCTCTCAATGTTAAGTACCAACATGGTGTGGTCAAGCTTTGGGCTACATACGTTTAAGGACAGGAGACTTTAAATTCTTTCCATTCCAGAAATGAACCTAGCCCCGCTCTTGCTCTGGGTTTTCATTCCAGAGTTCCCTCTCTCTTTTTTAGCTCAGTACAAATTGTGGAATGATCTTAATATTTAATAAGGGTCTTCCGAAATGAAGAGATCCATGACACACTGTAAAGACCTCTCCCAAGATAAAGAGAACTTTCTTCTGCTTAGATTGAAAGGAATCATGTCACTGATAGATCAATAAAGATAAAGGCTGGGGTTGATCCTGCCAGGAATATCTCTTGCCTAAGGGGAGATTCCTACTGTTTGTAGCACTTCTACTGTTTCAAGGGACTCACCTCCTCCAGCACAGATACTGAATATCCCCAGCTTCTTATATTGTCTTATTTTCAGAAATCCAGTAACAGCTACTCAGATATCTTCATTTGACACATTGTTCAATCTTCTTCCTAGTTGAAAAAGCCCTTTACATTGCACTTTCCAGTGCTGCACTAGTGATTGGTTCATCACAGTTTTCATTATAAAGACTGTTTTATAAGGTCTGCCATGAAAAGTCCTAATGCATGATGGCCACTGAGAGTCTTAAGCTTGAAAACTATTTTATAAAGAATGATTTTGTTAAAAAAAATGAAATGCTTGGCTTGCTCCAAAATAAATGCAGGCCAAAGCAATGTGATATTGTAATCCACGTTATTACTCCCTCTTGTTACCACAATGCCATCTTTTTACTTGACATGCATTTTGAGTACAGCGAGATCAATCCTGATAAAGGCAAAATAATCAAATTTTTATGGGTTTGAAATAGAGGCCATGAAGAAGTGAAGTCCATTCAGCTCAAAGCAAAGAGAGGGAATACAAAACACCTCTGGTTCAGAAGAAATAACCTTGACCCCCATTCTTCAAAAATACAAGAAATCATAAACGCAGTCACAAACAGTAACAACGTCCAACAGCTGACATGCAGCAGAAGTCAATGATTTCTGATATCTTTATCTTCATTGAATGGTACCCTCCTTCAATGGAAAGAAAATGGGCAAGATCCTAGCTCAGGTCTGTGTAGAGTAAATTGTTACACATGGAGATATACATTAAAGCTGGCACCTCATAAATGGCATGTGTTTCCTTTATGCCTGTTTGTGCCCTTTTATGGGTTCCCCACAATTTAATATCTTCTTCCTTCCCGCACTGTGCCCAAAGCCTGTCCCCAGGACATAAAATACTACCTATGAAAAATATAGACAAAGGGAGTCTTACAAGCCTGTCATACCTCACAGTGCTGGAAGTACAGCCAAATAGGAAATCAAATAAACCAGGGACATGAGAATGGGAGAAAATTGTTGGGAACAGCAGCCTTCGCATGCGCTGAATTCACTGCAAGTTAAGTTACATGATCACTGTAAATTTAGGGATAAAATCCAAGATAACTTCCTGTTTGTTTGTTCATACCCATCCCCTTCCTTTGTTCTTGGTGTCTTTGTCTCTCTGTTCACTCCTCTCTTTCTTTCTTGCCTGCCTGCCTTCCTGGAAGCACATGGCCAGGAGTACTCCAAGGAAGAAGGTCAAATGAAAGCATGTAATTGCTTATTATTTTTCTTGCTTTTTCTTCAAGAAGATGAACCTGTGTAGATTATGCACAAGTATCTGTAAGTAAACTACGTGTATATTCTTTTTAGACAAAGCTGAATTTATGCTTACTTCTCAGCTAGAGTTAAGTGAGTAAGGGGGCAAGATGGTGGGCTGGTGAACTGTTCTAACTTCTCTTTTGCATAGTAATTGCCCTGCTATGTAGAGAGATTCACCAAATCTCTCGCATTTCCCAATAAAAATGTAGGTTCTCCCTATTCATAGGAAGTTTCCAGAAATTGGCAAAATCTTTTATAAATTTGATAACAACTTGAAATTATAAAAACATTTGAATGTTGAAGAAAATGAAATTGACCAATGTATCCATCCAGATAGACCTCTGAACACTCTGCTTTTCAAGGTCTGGCTTTGAATTCCTATGGTGCTGAATTAGAGTTTATTTATTTTTTTATTTATATTTGTATGCTGCCTTTTCGCCCAGAATGGAACCCAAGACAATTTTATAACTGGACATATCTATGGCTAGAACACATATTTGAAAGTATATGCCAGGCCAGGATGACCTCAGACATTGGGGAGATGGGTGCTCCTCTCCCACCCAGTGCTGGCTTCCCCAAGCTGCCATCACCTACCGAATTACCCCAAAGCTTTGTCAAGGTCAGAGACTCGGGCGGTGAGCCAGCTCAGAGTAGGGAGTGAGAGAGATAACAGAGTCAAGCTGGAACATGTCAAAGCAGGGAATTAACCAAAGAAAGTCCATTTACCAAAGCCAGAATGACAAGCAAGGCCAAAATCAGAGTCCACATCCAGGGATCAGGAGCCGAGAGTTCAATCCAAGATATCAAGATATCAGGTGCTGGAAGCAAGGAGCAGGCAAGGCAAGGAGAGGACTTGTAGAAAGTTTGCCACAAGCAAAGGAAAGCTTCCAAGTAGGCAGGTTATATAGCCCAAGACACAGGTGTGGCCAGTCACCACATCTTAAACTTAATCAAGGAAGCTTCCCTTTGCTCAGCTCTCTTAAGTCTCCACCTTGATTGTGGGCTGATTGGAGCAGGCTCGCAAGTATCTTCAGGATCACTGCTGCATCCCTGTTCCCCTAAAGGAGCTGGTAGAGGACCGTCCAAGCCTGCTTGGTCCACGGCAGAAGGGGGAACTCTTGAGCTGCAGGACTCATCTCCAGCCTGAGCAACGGGGACCAACAGCTGTTGCTCGTCATCAGCAGCTTCCTCAGCAGCTTTACCAGGAATTCCAAAATAATAGAAAAACCTAATGCAACCAACTGGATAACATTCTAAGCTACTCACATCAATTGGTCATTTCTGAGATGGTATGCTGAGATAGCCAGGAGCTGGGCCTGCTGGCCTGTCTGCCATCACTATCCTCACCCCTTTGTTGATGTCTTGGATGTCTCCTTTGTTCTGGCTCTCATTTTTATAACTTCTTCATTGAAGCATCTCAAAGACTCTCACTTTCCACCCCTTGACTGGGCAACTATCTCTCATGACTTATGATGCTAACTCCAATAAAACCTAACCCTAGTAGTTCATTATATGCCTGAAGGGAAAACTATTTCCCTTAAGCACCGTTGCCTGGATAATGGGAAACCCCATTATCACAGATATGATCAGGTTATAAGTTCAGAGAGGATTAGGCTGGATAGCCTGAAGCTGATGGGCTTGGGATAATCCTTTCAAAAACTATATGAAAATAGCCCATCCCGCAGTGTGGGGTGTATGGTGTAGTAACATGAGACACAGTCCAACCCCTCCCAACTGTCTACCAGCTGTTCAGGTGGGTCATCACAGCAAATCTATGGGTCCAAGAAGTGGGGAGTAGGGACAAGTAGAAAAGTTCTACCTGCTAGGCAATATAGCATCTCAGATTCCAGGAGACCAAGGTGAAAATCCCCTTTCAGCCACGGAAATCCAGTAAGTGACCTGAGTCACACACCCTTAGCCTTACAGGAAGACAATAGCAAGGCTTTTCTGAACAAATCTTGCCAAGAAAACCCAAATGTAGAGTCACCATAAATCATAACAAGTGTATATGTAAATAGGGCCCCATTGAGGAAAGGAGTCAGAGGTTGTCACTTTCCCCTGTTTTGCAAAACATACATTGTGTCATGCACTGCTTCCAGAGCATGGACTCTCACTCAGATTCTGAAGCAGAAGGCACACCAGAGGCTGAAACAGAAGGCATGCCAGGGCTTGCCTTTCAACCAGAGGTGGCAGCGCTGGAAACAGAACAGGGGATAGTGCCAGCTCCAACAGAGAGTCCTGCCTCTTCAGATATAGAAGAACACTTACCTAGACCCAGCTTCGCACAGCACAGGCAGCAAAGAGAGATCCAGCACTGCTGTCTCAGAATTTATAACTGGCAACAATCAATCAAGGCACAGCTGCACTAGGCTTTGGGTCCTTTTAGCTGGTGTCCTTCTCCTCCAGGAATTATCTGACCTGCTACCTTCCTGGATGCCTTGACAAATGCTCTGATGGACCTTGGACACTCCTTTGCTGTGAAACCCTGCTGGACTTTGTTTGTGTTGGACTTTATTTATGATTCCTTGCTTACTGCCTGGAAGTAAGTAACAAGCTGGGAGATATACAGTTTGTTTTGTTTGATTTATCAGCTGTGCCAGAACTAAGATAGGACACATTGGGTATGAAGTGACATGGAGTCCATCATTCCCTTTCTGGACAGAGCTAGCCAGATGCCTTTGTTCAATGTGTCATTGGCATCCTGTATCTGTGGGAAGAAACAGAAGTTTCAAATATGGTGGGTCCTTTCAGCTTTTGCTCTCTTTAATAACAAATGCAGGTGGTGAGAGCCAACAGAAATGAAGCTAAAGCAGTGCCACTGAGAAAAGTAATGGAGATATACATTCTTCTCAAAGTTGATATGAAGTTTTCAGTAACTAAAAGAAAGCAATCAGGCTAAAGTTAAACCCAACATGACATTTGTGAGAGTGTCCAGATTTTGCCCTTTCTCCAGTGCAGCCTTCTCCCATGCCAAATACATGCCCTGGAGGACTTTCCAACAGATTTTGTGGTGCATATGAGGCTGCCATCAGGAGGGAGGAATGTGCCCAAGTTGCCCCAAGACATGTGTCCACCCACAATGCCAGTACCCTGTTACCCTGATTTCTGGGGTCCCTTGGGGGACACCTCAATTTGCTCCATGTGATGGGGAATGGAAACTAGCCAGAGCACGAGCAATAGCAATGCGAGAGGCAGGGTAACCTAGCAGGGTCTTTTTACCCAGTTTTTATGGGGTCAGGCCAAGCCAAAAACCAAACAAAAATGTCCTATAAATGATTTTATTGAATGAAAATCTCACGCAGCAACGCAATCATGTACACACTCACTCAGGACCTATTAAGAAGCAAAAGAGAGGAAACTGGATAGGGGGAATATTGAAGGGGGTGTAGCAGGGGTAATAATGGACCTTTTCCTGAAGTCCTTGATCCAGGAAAAACAACAAAGAAGTGAGGCTCAGCACGGAGAGGGCTGAGGGGATTACTCAGCCGACAGAGCAACAGTCTGCTGGGATGACCGGGAGTGATCCAAAGAACTACTCAAAAACTGGCACTATTTGTAGGGGAAAAGGTACCTGGCGGGCTAATCCTTTCCTGGGGAGAGCAGTGGGTGTTGCAATGAGAAAGAAGCTCCATAATGGTAACTTCCTTTGCGTGATGAGACTACAAGGTGTTGCTAAAGTCTCAGGATTTTCAGCTGCATTGAGTTGTGGTGTGACTTCATGTAAATCGTCCTTGCCTGATGAGATATTTGCTCAACTTGGGGCAAACATGCTAATCTCCTCAAGTTGGCTTCTCAGGGGCTGAGGACCCTTTGTTTATTGTGAGTTTGTACAGTTTGAGGTCTCCTGGGGCTACATGACTGGGGATTTTACTGGCCTGACCTGGTTTTCAGTCGTTTGACCGTTGCTGCCTACGTGCCCATCTGGGTGACCTCTCAGGCACATTGAATCATACTTTAATATCAAAATTGTAGACCCCAGGACAGGGTTTTCCAGTGGAGTAACAACCTCCATTCAAAGGTGGGGAATTATTAGCTCAAAATTCGGAGGCCTGCGGGAGGGGGGTAACCTAGTGAGATCTTTCCACCAATGTTTACCAATGTTACCAATGGTGAAATATAAGCAAATATCCTATGATTAAGCTTTGGCAATCAACAGCAATGCTCCTGGTTCAGTCAAGAAACAAACTACACTATCCATGAATTTGAGTCACTCTGACAGGGATGTTTCATGAATTAAAGAAAAGTCTTGCCAGTATCATGAATCAAGGAGAGACTTGTTTAATTCATGCAATTTCATGGACGAAGACATTTCACAAATTTAGTGTAATGTGAACACAGTGCCTTCCTCTGATGCTGGCAAACACCAGAACTAGTTTTGATAAATGAGTCTCTATCCCATGCTCTGCTATCTTGCCAAAACCCCATTCAAAGGATGTGCAGCCTCATCCGTCATTGTGGAGACTAGCACTGCTACCTTGACTAAAATAGCAGGGATGGGTGTAGGTTACCTTGATACTTTGTTTTTTTAATAAAAAAAAAAGCAGTCTTACAGCAATTCTTTTGGGAATATGTCCTACAGTCTCAGGAATGCATGTAGAATCATAGAATCATAGAAATCTAGAGTTGGAAGAGACCACACAGGCCATCCAGTCCAACCCCCTGCCATGCAGGAACACTCTCAAAGCACTCCCGACAGATGGCCATCAAGCCTCTGCTTAAAAGCCTCCAAGGAAGGAGACTCCACTACACTCTGAGGCAGCGTATTCCACTGTCAGACAACCCTGACTGTCAGGAAGTTCTTCCTGAGATTCAGGTAGAATCTCCTTTCCTGCAGCTTGAATCCACTGCTCCTTGTCCTGGTCTCTGGAGCAGCAGAAAACAAGCCCTCTCCTTCCTCTACATGGCATCCCTTCAAATATTTAAACATGGCTATCATGTCCCCTCTTAACCTTCTCTTCTGCAGACTAAACATACCCAGCTCTCTAAGTCTATCCTCATAGGGCATGGTTTCCAGGACTTCTTGTATTTTGGTCACTCTCCTCTGAACACATTCCAGCTTGTCAATATCCTTCTTGAACTGTGGTGTCCAGAACTGGACATAGGATTCTTGGTGGGATCTAACCAAAGCAGAATAGAGTGGTATCATTACTTTCCTTGACCTAGACACTGTACTCCAATTGGTGTGGCCTAGGATTGCGTTGGCTCTTTTATCTGCCACATCACACTGCTGACTCATGTTCAGCTTGTGGTCTTGTAAGACTCCTAGAACTCTTTCACATGTAGAATAGTCAAGCTATGTGTCACCCATCTTATATCCATGCATCTCATTTTTTTTTCTGCCCAAATGTAGTATCTTACATTTCTCTCTGTTCAAGTTCATTTTGTTAACTTTTGGTCTAGTTCTCTAATCTCTCTAATCTGGATGTATAAATTCAAGGATAAAACCTCTGCAGTGTTTTAATGCATATTTGGTGGCCTCACATAGTATAGTAATGCCTGTCTGTTGTTGTGTTCCTTAAAGTCATTTCCAATTTATGGGAACCCTAAGGTGAACCCCTCATGGGGTTTTCTAGGGCTGAGAGTATGTGATGTCACCCAATGAGTTTCCATGGCCAAGTGGGGAATTGAACCCTGGTCTCCAGAATCATATTCCAATGCTCAAACCACTATACCATGCTGGTTCTCCATTGTTATGCTACAGCTCCCAAAATAGCTTACGATTTTAAAATACCAAAAGAAACAAAAGCTGAAATACATAGGAAAACAAATTTCTTGACCCAATGCACTTAGGTTTTAAATAGCCCCAGGAAAGTAAGGAGGTGGGGAAAACTACCCCAAAATTACTCTCATAATGATTTATGATTCCTTCACAACCCTCTCTGGGCTGTGATTACTTGTCTTGAGGGAGTCTGCAACTAACTTTTCTGGAAAGGGCGAGGAATTCATTAGAGATTCTCAAATTACTTCTATAGATCCCTTGGGGTATTTTGCACAAAGCTTGGTAGCCACTAGTTGTGTGTGTGTATGCCATCAAGTCCTCCATTGACTTATGGTGACCTTAAAAATTTCACAAGGTTTTATTAGGCAAGGAATGCTCAGCAGTGGTTTTGCTAGTTCCTGCCTCTGAAATATACCCTACGGCACTCGGTGTTCATTGGCAGTCTCCTGTCCAAGTGCTAACCAGGGCTGATCCTGCTTAGCTTTTAAGATCAGATGGGATCTGATGCCTTTTGGGTCTTTACATCAGCCCAGCTAGTTGCAAATAACAAAAAGGCACATTACGTTCAATTAATCCCCTTACCTAACAATGAAGGCCTAAGCAAGTTGCATTCTTGTTGTTTTTGTTGTGTACTTTCAAGTCACTTCCAAATAATAGTGACCCCAAGATGATCCTATCAAGATTTTTCTTTTTCACAAGACCTATTCAGAGAAGGTTTTCCCTTACCTTCCTCTGAGGCCAAGAGAATGTGACTTCCTGAAGGTCACACAGCAGGGTTTCTATGGCCAAGCAGGGGTTCAAAACTTAGTCTCCCAGTGTCCTCGTCAAATATTCAAGCTGCTATGCCACGCATGGTTTCTAAGTTATATTACAATGGTAAAAACAAGGGATAACTTCCATTTTTGATTTTTTTTTTCTATTACAGGGACATGGCCTCACTAAATGGTTGAGAAGGAATATTGCATAGTTCCAGTTTTGGCTCATGCTGTGCCTCATTCTCTAGTGATTTCCTCACGAGACTGTTATAGCGCTATTATTTCACTTTCGACATCTTATGGAATCCTGGGGTTTGCAGTTTCGGGAGGGGCCAAGCGCTATAAGAGTCTAGTGCAGAAATGACCCATGTTGTGGGTATTGAGATGATAAGAAGGTGAAGAGTGATGACTTTAAAGCCCTTTATGGCTTGGGGCCAGCCTATCTGTGGGATCGCCTTCTCCCATATAATCTGCCCCGCACACTAAGGTCCTCTGGGAGGAACTTACTGCAGCCAGTCAGAACTAGGTTGGCTGCAGTTACCCAGAGGACCTTCTCTTCTATCGCTCCCAAGTTATGGAATGGCCTGCCGGAGGAGACCCGGCATATTACCAGTCTTGACTGCTTTAAAAAAGCAGTCAAGACCATTCTCTTCCGACAGGCCTTCCCAGACTAATACTCCACCGCCTCCCACCAACTGTCCTCCTATTCTTTAATAGTTAGTTGATTGTAGTTAATGTGTTTTAGGGGGTTGGTTTTAGATGGGTTGGTTCGTGGGGAGGATTGGTTATGTTTTAATGCTTTTAATGTATTTAATGTACTGTTGTAGTACCGCCTCGATCCATGGGGAGAGGCGGGATTTATGATGATGATGATGATGATGATGATGATGATGATGATAATAATAATAATAATAATAATAATAATAATAATAATAATAATAATAATATATTTATCAGTTAGTATCATCCACGTATTTGGGTCACTGTAGGTGAAGATGGCTACTTTTCTAATACCTTCAAACTTACTTGGCTGTATAAGTATCTTTCTAATATTTGTTGTTGTTGCTATTGTTACATGCTTAGAATTTTCTTAGTATTTAGAGGAGATTTACCACTGCCTCCCTTTTAGGCTGAGAGAGAGTGACCTGCTCAGGATCACCCAGAGGCTGAATGGATATTTGAATCCTCATCTCCTGGAGTCCTAGTCCAGCACTCAAATCCTTATGCCATACTGGCAGCTCTCATTATTGGCAACTAGGCACATTTTTAAAACAGAAGCTGGAACGTAAAGTCTCCTTCTTCTTTGCACATTATTAAAACAAACACTAATGCACCTTGCAATGAAGGACTCTTCAAGGAGCAGCTATCTTTTGTGTATTGCATTCCCCATGTTTTTTCCATGGAATATATAAACTATTTCAACAGAAGATAAAATATCTTTGAGAGGCTTCTATGCTTTATCACTATGAGCCATCTCTCCATTTACTTTGTTTTCCCTCTGTTACTCTGTTCTGTCTTTTTCTTTATTCCCCCTCTCCTGGGTTTTGTTTAACCTCTTACATTAAATTTTCTTCTTCAGGAATCTTTACCAAAACTGCTCTTTTTTTAGGGTCATTGCTTCTGTCGCAACCCGTGTGCACTTGGACTGTTATTTTTTTTTTTTACTTCCTCTCTTCTTTCTACCTTTGCAGAATATCTTTTGTTTCTCTTGGCATCTTCATTCTTTCTTTCTTTCTTTTTTTTCCTTCTAAAGGCTGTGTGTGTTGTTTAAGCTCCCCAGTGAAATATACATCAAAGTTCCCTCCTTTCCCTACTCCCTGCTACAATTTCATAGGTTTTCATTTATTTATTTATTTTTATTTTTTGATATGGAGCTAGGCCAGACAGCATCTATTCGTACTTGTCTCCTGAGGTAAATACTTTGACAAAAAGAAAACAAAAAACCCCACAAACTTGGAATCCCTCCTTCTTTTGAATGTGCTGTGATGCTCTGCTGAAGTGCTGAGATTTGCCTAAAGCCCATTTGTCAGCCAAATCCAAACACCTGGGGAGTGTTAGGAGCAAGATGAACCACGCTGCCCTCTTTTCTTTTGTTACACTTTTTTTCCTTGCTACTTCTATGCCTCTGAGGGAGACTTTTTCACCCTCTTTCAGCAACTCTTCTGAAAAGGGTTCCTTTGCTTCCGCTCCCAGTTGTTATGGCTGCTCTGTTTGTGCCTTCTAGCTTGTCTGCTCATATCAAGGCTGACTTTTTCCGTTCCCCCTCGCTACACTTTGCTGGCTTTTCCTTTTTTTTTTCTTTTTTTTTTTTGTGAAATGTGGGAAATTCCGCTGGTTCAGGACTTTGCTTGATTTGTTCTCCTGCTATAAAAGAGAACAAAGCCTTCCAAGGGCATATGAGCAGGGTTTTCCCTCCGCCACGCTATACCAAAACAACTGCTGGCACCATGTCTGTGGAGATATTTACTGGTTTTCAATGACTTATTCTCTCAACACAGTCATTTCAACTTGTTGACCAAAGAGAACACAGGTATTCTATTTTTGTAATGGGTAAAAGTCTAGTACCTCAGTGCCACAGCCTGCTGAAAAATGGTGAATCAACGTCATCCACACTGTAATCTTCCTTAAGATGTGATCTTCCTTAAGAATGGCTTGGGGAGCTGCGTGTGTTTATCCCAGAGAAGAGAAAGTTAAGAGGTGACATTGTTACCCTGTATGTTGGGGGTCCCGGGAGGGGCGCCCATATTACCAAATAAAAACACAAGATGGGGGAAATTAGTCTCGAGCACTCTCTTAAGCTAAACGAGAGGCAAGGTAACTTTAGCTAGGATCTTTTACCCTATGTCTACGGCTTTAGGTCAGAGAGCGTAGCCAGACAAGTTTTAAAGTAACAGAAATAACTGTTGGGGCAGCTACCATTTTCCTCACAAAATCCCAGAGCAAAACATGTTCTGAGGCATTGTGGGTAAATAATGTGGCAGCTTCCAGGAATGGTCTCTGGAAATAGCTCTGATCCCAGTTATGGCAAAGAGAAGAACTCACCTACCCCTGCCCACAAGCTTATACACACTAGTCTGAATGAAATCCAAAGTGCCCTATTTGTATCCATTTGTTCCTCTTTGCTTTCCCTTTGGAACTAATGAAAACTGAATGAAGTGAGCTCTATTTTTGTTCGGTTTTTCATTTATGCTGAAGCAAATGTTTAACCCTTCCTCTTTGCAGGATAGGCACAGGTAACACAAGACGACAGCTGCTCTAACCATGCATGGTAGGTTCTTTATGCAAATAGAGCCTGTGGTCTAGAATGCAAACTATCATCCTTGGCAAGATGCAGACTCTACAACAAATATGGAGACCAGGGATGTACAAACGTGCTGCAGGCAGGGGAAAATTGTTGTCCCCATGGCCTTCTCTTGCCTCACACAGACATGCCACACAATAAGCAGAAAATATTGTGTGAGGGAAGGTTTAGTGCACTTTCAAAGGCTGTGCAAGGTTTAAAAAATGTCCTCCTTATAGCCCACAAACAGTTTCTTCACCCTTGTAGACAAATTTCTCAGCATTAATTTTCCAAATTAATGTGGAAAAGATTCCCTCAGGCAATAGATTTTGAAATCTGTTTTAAGGAGCTGAACAAGTAACATTGGCCCACAGGTAAAGTGACTCACATGAACATATAGGATATCGAAAAAGTGGCCAAGTTTATTCGTTTGTCTAAATACTGAGAACTTTACTCTCAGCCCCAGCAAACCTCATGATAGATTAGTCTTAGAATCACCATAAACTGGAAATGACTTGGAGGCACACAACACCACCACTACCACCACCACCAAGATTTCACGGGCTTGTGCTTGTTTTATCAGATGGAGATGAACAATATGCATCTGATTGAGTGGGCTTGCCAGATCCCAGAACTGGGCTCAGGTGAAGCTTCCTCATCAATCCTGTAGGTCCCAGTGTGATCAATGACAGGAAATGTACAAGGCATCTGGTGTTGATCCTTCATATCGTTCTCCGGTTTCTACCCAAGATACATATAAAAACATGGGGCTCTAATATGTTCCACTGGACATATACTCCAAACTTTGAAATCACCTGTGAATCTCCAAGATCAGCACTAGCAGCAAATTTGAACAAAGGTTTGATACTATTGGGCTAGTGGCCACTTGATAAGGCAAGATATGACCATAAGTACTCTTAGGATCTGGGCTCCACTATCATTACAACAAGAATGAGGCAGTGTGCCTGAGTTGCTGCCTAGAAGCTGCTGATGTTGCATCTCACATGACCACTGTTATCCTAAGGGTCTACTGGACAGTTTCTCTCTTGTTTAGTAACTCTTGCAACTGTGACAGTTTCTGTGCCTTCATTGAAAGGTTAAAACTGATACTACAAAAAGGTCCAAGCCAATGTGATTTGTGATTGTATATCCTGCCATAAATTTCTTCTAAAGGCAGCTGTAAGAAACCTCTAATTTGAATCATGACAATAGTTTCAAGATAGGAAGAAATCTAATCCCCCCCTTCTGTCCCTCTTGCCCACTATTGCTTAAGTCCAAATCTTTCCCCAGAGTTTGCATCATCTATAGAGGTGACACAATAGGAGGACAGAATCACTCAGATAGCAGCCTGAAATGTATTGTTAATCCCAACTAAAGTAGACTGATTGGATCAAAGGGATTTATCTACATGTTGATTTTCCATTCAACAATGGATTCAGTGGGTCTTCTCCAACTGAGAATAACTAATAGAATATAGAGCCTTGTCTTCCTTGTTCACTCATTAATCAAAATGGAGACTGCAGTCAAGAAATCAGAAGAAGACAATGATTTGGAATGGTAACTATGAAGGAACTAGACAAGACCCTCAAGTGTCAAGATATATCATTGAATACCAAAGTCAATGATGTCCATGCTATTTTATTTCTAATTTCTGTATACGGTTGTGAAAACTGGACAGTGATGAAGGCTGATAAGAAGAAATCAACTCATTTGAGATGTGGTGCTGCAGGAGAATATTGTGAATACCTTGGACTGTCAAAAGGACAACAAAAAAAAAGAGTCCTAGAGAAAATCAGGCCTCAGCTCTCCCTAGAAGCCAAGATGGCTAAGTGGAGACTGTTGTACATATCATGAGAACATGTGATTCACTAAAAAGGCCAACAATATAGAGCCCTGGTGGCGCAGTGGTTAAATGCTGGTACTACAGCCACAATGTTGTGAGTTCGATCCTAGAATCATAGAATCATAGAGTTGGGAGAGACCACGGTGCCATCCAGTCTGACCCCCTCCATGCAGGAACACATATCAAAGTATTCCTGATAGATCGCCATCCAGCCACTGCTTAAAAATGTCCAAAGAAAGAGACTCTACCACACTCTGAGGCAGCATATTCCACTGCCAGACAACAATGACCATCAGGAAGTTCTTCCTGAGGTTCATGTGGAATCTGCTTTCTTGCAGTTTGAATCCATTGCTCCTTGTCCTAGGCCCTTTCTGCACTCTACCTTCTTCCAGCGCTGGGGTGCGGGGATCACGTGAGCAGCCTCTGGTGAGAGGCTCTTGCATCCGGGGTCCTTTGGCTCCACACGAGCTGCCTGCTTGTGCAAGAGCCCCGCCTCTTCCTTCCACAGTGTAGCCAGGGACATTCCCAGGCTGTGCTGGGTAGGAAGCGTGACTGGCGTGGCTCTGGGGGCTCCACATGCCAGGTAAGTGTGTGCGGGGCCCGGGAGCAATGCACGGTCACACACCATTTCCAGCTTCTAGCTGAAAATGAAAAGGTGTGCGATCGGCGCTTGCCAGCCCCTGGAGCATTGCACAATTGTGAGAGTGTCATGCAGATCACTCCTCACAATCGTGTGATGCTCCAGGAGCCCTTTCACATGGAAAATGCCGTAGTCTCTGTAGTAGCGGAAAACAAGCCCACTCCTTCCTTGATATGACATCCCTTCAAATATTTAAACATGGCTATCATGTCCGTTCTTAACCTTCTCTTCTGCAGATTAAACATTCCCAGCTCCCCAAGCCACTCCTCATAGGGCATGGCTTCCAGACCCTTCACCATTTTGGTCTCCGTCTTCTGGACACGCTCCAGCTTGTCAATATTCTTTTTGAACTGAGGTGCCCAGAACTGGACACAGTATTCCAAATGAGGTCTAACCAAAGCAGAATAGAGTGGTACCATTCCCTCTCTTGATCTAGACACCATGCTCCTTTTGATGCAACCAAGAATCTCTTTGGATTTCTTGGCTGCCGCATCACACTGCTGACTCATGTTCAGCTTGTGATCTACCAAGACTCCTAGATCCCTTTCACATAATTAACTAACACATTGTAAATTGTTTAGGGAATGCTTAGCACTGATAAGCGATTTAGAAGTGTAACTGCTATTGCTACTGCTATTGCTTGGCAAGGTGGAAGCAGGAGAAAAAGAGGAAGATCACATTGCAGATCAATGGACTCAGTTAAGGAAGCCACAACCCTGAGTTTGCAAGACCTGAGTGGAGCTGTTTATGACAGGGTAACTTGAAGGTATCTCATTGATAAGGTCATCTTAAGTCAAAGTCAACTTGATGGCAGTTAACAGCAACAACCAAGAGAACATCAAGCCTGAACTCCCCTTAGAAACCAACAATGACTACACTACTTATGGTATGTCACACTTTGGGCATATCATAAGAAAACATGACTCACTAGAAAAGGCAATGATGTTTGGCAAGGTTGTTACCCTGCTTGCTTGGGACTCTCTTAAGGGGATTCCCAAAAGCTGTCAAAATCATCTCCTGTGGGGAAAAATAGCTCTGAGCACTGCTTTAGCGATGCAAAGAGGGCAGAGTATTTAAAGATCTTTAACCCAATGTTTACGGGGTCAGGCCCAGTCAGAAATCACACAAATTGTTCAAATTTAAGTATTTTATTGACATAGATGTTAAAAATCCATACAATCTCTCAGCTGCGCTCACTCCTACAAGCATACAAGATTATAGAAATTTAAAAAGAGGTGAAAATTAAGAGAGAGAGAGAGAGAGACATAAGGGTTTGAGTTAATACTGTACCAATCCAGAAGTCTTCAGGTGGGAGAAAACGATCTCAGCCACACCTTTTGAGGCTGAGGGGAGCTTACCAGCTTCATGGTTTTTGCAGATCTGAGAAAATTCTTAACTCCAAACTCCAAAATGGAGAAGGAAAAGGGCCTAGTTATAGAGCTGACCCATGTCCTGGGGAACAGATGGCTGCAGTTTTATTAAGATGGATTTCAGCTTTTGTAGTTCAAAGAAAATACAGCCAAACATCCTTGTAGTTTCCTGCAAGATGAGTATTTCATCTGGGGATGCATACCTCAAGGTGTCAAATTCCAGGCTATTTGCATTGTTCATTTGTTCCCAGAGAGTTATTGTCTCCTGATCACTGCTGAAAATCCAGTCCAATGACCTGTGAGCCATTTACAAGATTACCCAGGATGTGTGACAGAAAACCAGCTACTCTTTTGATCTATCTCCATAGCTCTACTGCCTTCGTGTCCATCCAGTATATCTCTATGGCTCACTATGTTTGATATAAAATAATTAGGATCCTCAGGACATAGTTTTTAGGTGTGTTAGGGGGCTTACAAGGTATAGGGCAGTAAGACAAGATGAAGACCCTATTACAGATAAATAGAGTCCATCAAGGAAACCATGTCCCTGAGTCTACAAGACCTGAGCTTGGCTGTTGCTGACAGAGTGACTTAGAGGTCTCTCATTAATCCTAAGTCAAAATCAACTTGATAGCAGTTAGCAACAACTTCCTTGCATCAAGGTTCACATCCAAATGAATGTCTGTAGAGCTACTAATAGAAGAAGAAAAATCACATGTGGACATAAAACCTTGGAACTGCCATCTAACTTCTAGTAAGCTTTTTCTCTTTAAGGAATCACAAGAATCTGTCTCATGGGACAATAATTACCAGTCACTTTTACCAGATATAGGAGAACTATGGTACCAGAAATAATTTCCACATAAAAGAGCAGGTATGTTAAAATGTGGTGTACTTTCTAAAGTGTTGAGTTTAAATTGGAAAGATCTTGGTTTAAATACTCACATAGCCACAGCCAAAGTGAGTGATCTTGAGTCATTCACTATTTTTGAGCATTACCTATCTCACAGTTTTGCAGCACCCAAAAAACAAAAAACAACCCTCATTCAGACCACATAGCCTTTCAAAGCTGAAAACACTCAATACATCAACTAAAAAATCTTTCAGAATTTCTTCCACAGTCCCATTTAAGTGTAACTGTCCTGGGTAAATTAAAATAAACTTAACTGGATGTTTTTCCCCCTGCAAGTTCCAAATTAATGAGCAGGTATTTTGCTACATGGTCCTCAAGCAGACTAAGTTAAATTAATTGCTTGTCTATATGGCCCAATCAAATATAGTCATGGGAAGCTTGCAGATGCCTTAGTGGTGCAAACTGCAATGTTTCATTCTTGAAAGTGTTCTGCTAAAAATCTTTTCTGTGTCTCCTAGTGATCCGATAATCTTTAAAAAGACATAGAATGGGTGATATATACTTTTGGACGTTTTAAGAAATATCCGCATATCACTTGGTAGGGAATATAGTTGGAAGAAACTGCTGACCATATTCATGTCTTGTTTTTGGGCAGCCCACAGGAATCAGGTCTGACACTGTGGAAGTCCCCATTCTTAATAAGGCTGCAATCCTGTTGGTGTCATACATATATGCCGGTTTCATTATTCACATGATTACAATTTTTTTTGGCCCCTTTGCAATGGACTATTCAGTTCATGTTTGCATAAGTTTGCCTCTCTGGTTTGATGTTCTGCTTAAGGATGGGTAAATCCTTTCCACCCAATCTCTTTCTATCCAACCGTTCTCATCTCACTTTCCGATAGCCTTGTATGGTTCTGCAGAATGTCTGATTTTTTCTGCATTTGCTAATTCCAAATAAAATACTTTCTTTAACTTTTAACTAGAGGTCTCTTTACAGTTGGTAATGGCGTACACAGGTGAAAAGATCCTACTATTACTCTCCTGACTATGACCTGGCTATACCTTGATTTTGCAGTACACATGTTTGTCCAGCTTTTCATCTTAGCCAGCATTGCCACGCAGTCATAGCAGAGTGTAATTTATATTTATGCCAATTAAATATTTGCCAATTAAATATTTTTCCAATCTGTATCAAACCATTTGAAAGCATGGAGGTATACAGCCTATTAACAACTCAGTCTGCTGATCTTTTTCTTTTTTTGGTGGTGGGGTGTTGAAAGCCACTAGTTTTCTGTTTACACATTGCATTAGAAAGAATGAAGTTGTTTGAACAACCTCTGCTTCCATAATCTCTTAATCTGCCAAATGATATTCTCTCTTCTTGACTCATTTTATGTCCCGTAATTTACATATTAGTACATTTGCAGTACAGGCTGTAAATTTGGAATAGACAGGGTTTCTTTCTCTCTCTATTTTTCTACAAACCAGCTTGATTTGCACTATTCTTCCCACCCTTGCCATTCATAAGTAGAGAAGAACCCAGTTATCCTTTGAACTGAGCAGAACCTGGTAAAGTTACATTGTGGATTACAAGTCCCAGGCACCTCCAGCTGTTATGGCTAGAGATAATAGTTTCTAAGGGGATTCTGGGATTTGTAGCCAAAAGGTATTTTCTTCCAGATCTGCAACAGAGCCCTTTCCTAATATTTTTGAGACAGTTCTTGGGGCAAAATAAATTGTGTTGCAATATGCATATATCAGGGAAAGTTGCATATGGAAATAAATTGAATTATTTCATAGGTTTAAAAGAAAAATAAATGACAGACTGATGTGGAAACTTAATGGAAGGGAGTGATGATTAAATACATGTGTAAGTGGTTTGGACCAGACACAGACTGATTCATCCATTGTTAATAGCAGCTTAGGACCCTTTCTCATTCTAGGCATGTGTGGGAGTTCTTCCCTACTGCTTCCCTTTCTTGGTCTCTTTTTCCTTAATAACCTGCTTCCTTTGCTCCTTTTTCACTTTGACCTCTGCTGTGCCACATGGATTGCTAGCCATCAGGTATAACATTACATATCATGAGGTTTGCTCTCTCCTCAGGGTATCCATGGACAAGAGTAGAATATCAAAGTGAAGTCCCAGGATCAACAAGAGAAGGCTGCTTTTCTGCTGAATCAGAGCACTCCTTTCATTTGTTCTACTCCAGCACCATGATATTAGGCTCTATTTTTAGGGCAACTGAAGAACAACCAGATTCTTTCTCTGACTATTGTTATCCATTTTTTCCTTCACCCATTGTCCTTTGACCCTGTTACCAGGCCATACACCCCCATACCTTGATATGATTTAATTGGCAAAATATGATTTAATTGGCAAATATATTAATTGGCCTTGATATAGAACATGTCCTACTATGACTGTATGGCCTAGCTGGACAAGAGGAAAAGACTGGCCAAACATGAGTGCTGTGAATTTGGTCAGAAAACACCTCTAGGCATAGCCACTTCATAGTCAGGAAATCAACAGAAACTCCAGAGATAATAAGCTTACAGCCAGCCTTAACGACTCTGCCTTCTGGACAATAGTGACTGGGAGATTCCTGTCAAACCGCTGATTGCCTTAACTCTTTTTTATCTGACCAAGCAAACCCTTCCTTTGTCCCAAAAACTGTCTGACAAACACTGGTCTATCAGGGAGACCATTAGCCCTTTGTCACCTAATGTTAAGACTGTTAGACCATTCCAGACCTCCTTGTCCACTCTGTGAACATCATTGTTTACTTGGCTGGAGAGCCATTCACAGCCTTGCCCTCCAGGCAGAAATTGGGTATATAAACCTCTAGTTTTGGCTAGTCAACTCACAACATCGCTTGCTGGTTGCCACTCTGCTGCTCTGATTTCTGACTGTGCACTGTTCTTAGATGCAAGTCTAAGTCACATTGCTGCAGTTATAGATCAGTAAATATCACCTACTATGCCCTGAAATCTCATTAGCTACAAGTTTCCTCTCTTTCCTTTAGTTAGCCTGACTGTTTGGATCTTGTGTATGTGATTAATTCCCCCAATAAAACACAATTTAGCTGTTTTTTTTGGATCTCTACCTGGTTCTTCCCTGCAGACTTACTGGTAACATTGATGTCAAAGATCTCATTAGGTTACCCCACCCCCTCCGCAGTCCTCCTCAGTGAGCTAATAATTTCCCACAGTTTCACGGAGGCATGGGCATTGCTCATGGACCCCTGAGTCACCCATGTTTTGGGATAACAATCCCACACCAGGTACCACTATCCTCTACCCCAGCCCACTTAGCTGTACCCCTCAATTTGTTAAGTATAACTCTTGAACTCACAGGCTTTGTTATTGCATCTCAGTTAGCTTCAACTGAATTGGAAATGCTACATGTCATCCATCCTTCCTCCAAGTGCCTATAATGCAGCTACTATATTTCTTCCATTATAATTTCAGTCACCTTGCTACTGGAATAGTATCTCTTGACCACTTTGTCTCCTGGGTCTGTTCAATTTCCTAGTCCTTAGGTTTGTCTCCTCTATAGCCCATTCCTATCCTTCTTACTGAATATTAGGATACCTGGAATAGAAATTATATATGAAGGCTTTTGGCTCCTCTTCTGAAATCTCAACTAGATATCTTATGTGATAGACCATGGCAGCCGGTGGTTTCCATGTCAGTGAGGTGGTGAACCTACCCTGAGTTTTACTCCAAAGAGCTATCCAAGGAACCGAATATAACCTCTCCCTCCACCAAAAAAATGTTTAGTTGCTTTGGATGTCTTTTTTAAAAGTTTGCATTAAACCAGGGCTGGTTCAACATCCTTCTGACACGGAAGTCACTGACCCAGTTCTAGTCTCTGCATATACAAAATTGAGGGCCAGGTGAACGATTTAGAAATATAAAACTTCATAAATTTCTTTCTGTCAGGTAAGAACAAAACAACTCTACTATTTTTCTTCCTTCAGGAAGAACACCACCTTATTCACAGTTTGAGATATGTTCTCATTGCCTTTTCTGCACAGAAAACAAGTGTCCTACACAAAACCAGTCTTTTCCAAACAGAGAGCAACATTTCTGCACCAAGATAATAATAATAATAATAATAATAATAATAATAATAATAATAATAATAATAATAATAATATTTTTCTGCACAGAAAATGCTGTTTTCTACACAAAAACCCATTTTCTACGCAGAAAAATTAAATGCAAGATAAGCCCAAAACAGCAAAGATTCTCAGCCATCTAGAGTTCTCCTTTTCCGGATTTCCGTACACTCAAAATAAAATAAAATAAAATAAAATCATTTAAAACACATTTTCAAATATTTTCCACATCCCTAGAATGATGCCATGATTTTCATTACAGAATAATGCTTCATTCCATGTAACCATTGTTTATGAAGCTATAAAGATGAGGTTGGTTGGATAGGGGTGTGGTGATTTTGGTGCAGCAGAAGCCATCCCTGCTCTGATAGGTGATTCATGTACTCTCTTTAGCCAAGTCATTAATTGTCATCAGATTCAGTAGTACAAGTCAGTTGGCATCAGCCTGTCCATTCGCTGCCTTTTCTTGCCCTTCTCTCCAGTAATTACAAGGAATGGTAGATTTCATTCTGCCAGGCTGTGACTTTGTCTTCTAAGTGCCACCTTTCACAGGTGCTTTAATTCCAGGCATGACTACACAGCATCTGCCTGTCAGCATTTCTGTCTCAGAAAGTAATATTTCCAAGAGTAACCCAGTCTTCCTTAGAATATCAATAACAGCCTAGGATTTAAAGCTGCTGTAGCATCCAGTGAGAACTTAAATGTCTCTGGATTTGCCTGATCTTACCTGTTCTTTTGGAATTTTTTTCCAATTAAATTGCTGCAGGCTGACTGAGCTGCAGTTGGGTGGAGTGTGCAAGTACCACCACCACCACAACTTCGCAGATTTAAATTCTGTTGTTAGTACTGACTACATTGGACTCAATAATCAACTGGATTTACGTATTTGCTGACTTACCATTCAATGCATTTTACCATTCATGTGTTTACTTACAATTGATTCAGTTGGTCTGCTCTGGCTGGGACTAAATGACAGGATTCCTACCACAGTGTTTCCAAGACAAAGGCTCAGATCTTACACTGAGGCTGTGCAGCATAAATGTACACAAGTAGAGTTGTGCCTCAGTTGTGCTACACAACCCATATATTTAAGCAGCATTGCATAATTTAACCAAGAACACCAACTGTGTCACCAAATACACAAACAAATCTGTAGGCTAGTCCATGTGCAATGTAGATCCATGTACAATTTACAGTTGCATGGAGTGCACATGTTCATCTATGTGCAATGCACCTTTGCATGTCTAATGGCACTGCATACATTACTCCACTCCTGCAGCCTTGAATTGAATGCAAGTGTACCACATCACAGCAAAAATATCCAAGTATTTCCATAGGAGAAGGTATATTTGCATAAACCCCATAAGCATTCTGGCCCATATTTTTGTGATGGGGATGAACTTAACCCAGTTTCCTAACACAGGATAACATAAAAAAAATTGATTGTAATGGTGGTAGTCAATGAGATCTTCTACAAACCATTACAGAGGAAGAGGAATCACAGACAGCTATTTGGGCACATAGGAGACCCATGGCTGATCCCTTGTGAGATGACAGAGGGTGGGCTCTGGTGATGTTACAAGGGTGACTTACAAGGGGAAGGGTCTGGTGATGTCATTAAACATCATACCTTAAGCATCACCTATAACTGCATACAGTGTACCATTCAAATAAAAAAAGAGCAGATAAGGATACATGTAATCTCTCTCCCCTCACCCTTCACATTTTTATGGCTTTACTCTCACCCTGAGATTCCTCTCATCCCTCCTAAAGACAGGAAAAGAGGGATTAGGCCTTGAGTTTTGGAAACCCTATTGTTCTGGAAGTCTTAAGATTCAGCACCAATTGGAGCCACCAATCCCTACTGCATTGAATGGTAAATACAGCATGCTTGCTTTTCTTAGCTAGCCTTTGCTATGGAATTTACACTGTATTAAGTCTGCTTCTGGAATGCCAGATGCTTCTATATATAAGCCGTCTAGTATAATTTTCTTTTTCTTTTTCCCCTGGAAGTGAAAAAGGTGGATGCTTGAATAAGTACAGCATCACATTAACTTGAGATAAAGGTCAGCTCTTTGCCTTATTTCTAACCTTTAATTTGAAGGCTGTGGCAAATTCGGATGGATTACAAGTTCTCTTTTCTCCTCCCTGACACATGTTCCATTTTGTTTATTAGTGGAATGGATGCACTGATCATCTTTCTCTCTCTTCCTTTCCCCCCCTATTCTGTGTGTCTGAGCCAGTAATAGACATCAGTAATAAAACAACTGGTAAATTGTTGGCAGGGTGCTGTGTCCATAACGACTCCATGTGTGTGATATTGTACTTGTGCACCACGGAGAAACGTCTATTTGCCCCATGCAGAGCAGTATGAAAGGTTGTTGGTGTTAAAGAAAGTGCACAGAAATGACAAAGATTTTTAAAATATACTCAGAGAGTCCTAGCAACATTTATCACCACTGATGTATTGAGGTTAAAGAATTAGAACAATAGAATCATAGAGCTAGAAGAGACCACAGGGGCCATCCAGTCCAACCCCCTGCCATGCAAGAACACACATCAAAGCATTCCCAACAGATGGCCATCCAACAATTAAGGAATATGCCTCCAATTAGCTGCTACTAAGGAAAAGTTAGAGGGTCTAGTTTGGTGTAGTAACTTGAGTGATGGACTAGGACACTGGGAGACCAGAGTTTGAATTCCTGCTCAGCCATAGAAATCAGAGGGTGACCTTCGACTGTAATACTTTCTCAGTCTCAGAGGAAGGCAACCCCACCTCTGAAAAAATCTGGCCAAGAAGATCCTGTGATAAGGTCACCATACGTTGGAGATGACTTGAGGGACAATAACAAGAAGAAGAAGAATGGAGTTTAGACTGCCAATCTCCTTATATTCAGGGATGGGTAAATTGTCGATGGTCAAGGTAGCCTCCCACCACCATGAAGACAAATTCAAGAATCCATACGAACATCATGGCCAGATGTTTCAGGTGTGCACTAGGATAAGGAGAGTTATTTTGTATTCAGTAGGCACTGATGGGCACTGATATATTGTAACTGGGCAGTGCAAGGACACAGAAGCTAAGAACAGACTGGGTGAGTAGGCTTTTTCTGTTAGCTAATTGTTTGTACTAATCCTGCATCTATTAGGGTGGGGGATTAGGGATTCCTGCACACTTTGATTTCCTTTGTTTGGTTCTGCTCTATATAATCCAAAGGATCCATCTGCCAGTTGTCTAACTTTGGAGAAATGGAAGCATCCCAACTGAGGGGATCAGTTATCCAGCCACAGAGATCTACCCTTTTGGTCCAGGTAGTCTTCATTGTTTATAGGCCCAGTTCTACCACTTGCTAGAAGGGGATACTAGAACAGGTAGTCTTCATTGTTTATAGGCCCAGTTCTACCACTTGCTAGAAGGGGATACTGATGTTTTCCTATGTTGTAGACCACCTACTGTAGTGATTAGCCCATACTGAAGTTTATCTTATAACAGTGATGAATGTCAAGTTTTGGCATTAAACTGAGGGCCTTTCTGCACTACACTGTTACAGTGCTATTATTCCACTTTCATCATCCTGTGGAATTCTGGGGTTTGTAGTTTACTGAAACTTTAGAGCTGTCTGGCTGAGAATTCTAAAGGCCCTTCACTAAACTGCAAACCCCAGGATTCCATAGGATGTTGAAAGTGGAATAATAGCACTATACCAGTGTAGTGTGGAAAGGCCAAAAGTCTTGGGAAGGCCTAGAATTGCAGAGAGTTCCAGCTGAGAACATTGTGTTTTTCCAGTTCTGAGACAATCTGTGCAATCATGCCTTCGCTCTTCATTCCTCATAGCCTTCACTTTAAACTAGGGTCAGGCAACTGTGGAAGACTCGGGAAGATGCATTAGCTTAAAGGGAAGCATCCTTCCATTTCATCTGCTCCCAAAAAGCATTGTCCCAGATGCAGTATAGGGGGTATAGGAATATTTTCACCATATGTTGGGGCCTTCCTGGGCCACTTTAGGCCCAGGAGAGGCCTTTTTAACAACAGGAAGTGAGCAGAAGCCACTTCCTGTTCACTTTCAGTTTCCAAAAAAAAAAAAAAAGAAAGAGAGAAAGAGAAAGAAAGAAAGAAAGAAAGAAAGAAAGAAAGAAAGAAAGAAAGAAGGAAGGAAGGAAGGAAGGAAGGAAGGAAGGAAGGAAGGAAGGAAGGAAGGAAAGAAAGAAAGAAAGTTAGTTGTCACCTGGCCCTAAATTGGCTACAGGAAGCCACAAAATGTGGTAAAAAAAATCCATCCAACATCCGCAGAAGATATCTTGGGGCAAAAAATAGAAAAAAAATTTAAAAACATAGAATAAATAATTGATTCCTGAATAGTTTCAAAATGGTGGGGTTCAAAATGGTGGAAATGCCCCACTACACCCTCTAGAGGGCATTTGGGGGCATTTATGAGCATTGTTTTGCATTTTTAATCTCTGGGGAGTTGGTGGGCCACAAAATGGCCCCTTAGGGCTGCTCAAGGTCTGTAGGATGCACTTTGCCCATCCCTGGTTTAAACCATGGATGCATAATTCCATAAATTAATCTTCCCATACTGAATTCTAGTATACAGATTATTAGCTTTCCTGCCATATATACTATTTGATTTTGTTCCTGCCTTTTATATTTACTGCACGTCAGACTATCCATGGGTCTTAGTTCATTAACTCCCTGTTAAGATTCATGTAGATTTGTCATTGAATGCCTGTTGCACACAAGCTGTGCCCTGAAGAGACATCATTATATTTATTTTACGTTCCTTGTATTCACTGACTAAAGAGCCCCTTGGAAAGAAATTGCTGAGACCAATCAGCTATTGGTACTGTCACAATTTTTGGAGAAAAAAAAATTACATGTGCATTTAAAGATATCCACGAAGGAACCCCTTCCTCAGAGTTTTACCACTAACAGAAACAACATGTTTGTTATACACAGAGCCAGTTTCCAAACCGCTCTGCCCTTCAATACATCATTTTTTGTATTAGGTTTTGGAAAGGTCATCGGTCGGCACGAAGTGAAGCAAAACCTGTAGATGTCCTTTTCTCATCCCAGTATTAGCAACTCACTTGTCAGATGTGGTCTTTTGAGACAGAATTTGATGTAGTGTAAAACAGGCTTTTGTTTGCTTTATGGAGGAAAAAAGTGCCCGCACATTACAGCTAAATTGCTAAGTTCTTACGTTTTGTCATCCCACTCAGCCATATGCAAAAAGGATAGGGTAGAAAAGGAGAACCTGTCTCAAGAGCCACCTGAGCTGACATAGGAAGAGCAACAAAGGTCATGCATTATATTGTCAAATATTACAAGGGGTGATGTGATCTTTTTAGTTTGAAATAATTATATCCCCCCCCCAACATGTAGTAGACAGAAGTCTATTCTATCTCTGTGTGTCATTTTTCAAAAGCATGTGATTTGGGGTGTCGACATGTCTGAAGTAAGTGTTGAGCCAGCACTGTTAGCTAATAGTTACCAAGGGCCCAGCATTAAATATACGATTGTGTGTTTGTGTTTGTATGTGAGAGAGAGAAGATTCACAAATGAAAATTGATGACAGTTCTAATTCAGCACTGTAAATGACATGAAATAACACACAAGTTCAAACAATTGTTGGATGAATGGACTTGGAAGCGTGCTTCCAGGATTAAATCTGGTTGGTATTCCCAACTAGTTTAGGCCAATTGACTCATTTAGCTTTATATAAGCATTATTTTAACAAGTTCCATTCATTCAGTAGCTATATTTTAACAATTGGCACTAAGTGACCAAAATCCTATGTGTACGTTGAACAGTCTAAATCTTTGTATCAAGAGTTAAGCACTCATTGTGGTACACAGCTCTTGGGTTGAATAGCTGTGTTGTACAACTGAACCAAGAAATCAAATGTGCAACTGAATGTATAACTAAAGGAGCATGCACATCCATGCACAATACAAAATGATTGTCCATGCACTCTGGACAACTGCATGTGCAATGGCACCACAGGCTTAACTTTGCTTATGCAGTCTCAAACTGAATGCAGATCATATGCATCAGACAAAAATGTCCAACCACTTTTCTAGGGGAACTTACACATGTATAAGACACCAACAAGATTTCAGCCAATATTGGAGTTAATGCCTAGATCATACTTCTATCACATCCTCCACTGGAAGCTGCTGGCTTCCATATCAGGGGGGTAGCCAATATAGGTTTGAAACTATAGGTATAGCAAATTCAGGTTTGAAACTATGGTTTAAAGGAGTTTTCCAATGTTTTGGGCCTTATCTTTCAAATAGGTTCAGCACCTTGGAGAACTCCTTTTAAGCTATCCAAAACCTGGAGTGGATTCACTGTCCCCCCAACCAATATAGGTATTCTCAGAATGTGTCATGGGCAATCTTGATCATCTCCAATGTAGTGTTTCCCTTTGTTTCTTCCATCTTTTAAACTTAGCAATGCAGACTTGATGGGGAGGGGGGACAGAACAGCCCTACAGCAGTGTTTAATAGCAAGCAGTGGGAATTCTGCATCTAGAAACAGCCTTTTTAGGTTAGCTCTCTCCTACATTCAAATGTTCAAATTGCTAAAATTCAGTCTTGTTCATTTAGGAAACTGTGAAATTTTAACAGAGTATAGTTTGCTCCCAAATCCAAAGGCTATCCTATTATGCATATTGAATACAACTGTAGAACTTGTTGATATACAGATAATTAGTCTTATACTCACGACAGCTAAAATATGTATTTCCCAGTTTGGGCCAAAAAACCCCCAAAACCTCCAACAATAACAACTTAGCAAGCAAGATGTGGAAAGAACTTAATTATCAACAGAATAATCAAAAGATGGATCTTATTCATTAATTCATGGAATTGAAGTGTTAGTGAACATATTTTTTCCTTTTTAAATTTTGGGGGCATTTATGTATAGTCTTAACCAAAATATTCGGCATTCAAATCCCTCTCTCACCAGAATTTTTCTTATTAAATATGACTCAGAATATTGATCCCATAATTGTCAAAAAATACTGGAGAATTTTACTATATGTAATTAACACTAGATTAATATTGGCAAACTCTTGGAAATTTACTGAAATTCCCACATTAGAACAATAGATGCTTAAAGTACAGGAGATTAAAGAAAATGATCTGCTTACTTCAAAAATTAATGGGAAATCAGACAAAATATTGAAAGTATGGGATCCAGTAATGGAATTCCTCTGTCAAAAATAGGGTAATGTATAATTGAATAAATTAAGTATATTTAAATATATATCAGGAAGACTAAAAAGAGAAGAATCATTCTAAAACATGGTGTAGATAACATTTTGCTATGATACAGAGGTATTTGACAAACTAGCAATTTTGCTAGGAGAATAAGGGTAAAATTATATTAGTATGTATGTTATTAATATAACAGATCTGAAAATATATAAATAAGGAGGAATAGGTTCAACTCGCACAGAGAGAACCAAGATAAAGAACATATTAAAAGGAAGTCTAGGTTACATATATTTGCATTTTTCTGAATTTTTCAAGACAAGGTTAGGTTCAAACAAAAGGAAATTAAGTTATATTTATAAAATGTTTGGTGTGACTATGCTTTTTTGTTGTTCTCCTATCTTTTTTTTTCTTTTACTGTCTCTTCTTCTTCAATTGATTGTTAAAAATAATACAAGGAGACACTTGTGAATTATATTATAAATCAATGTCATTATGTATAAGTTAGCTTTATTTTTAATACTGATGAATTTTTCTGAATAAAAAAAAATTAAAAAAAAGAAAACATGTTTTCCTTTTAGTTTATTTGGTTTAAGAGTGTATTGGTGTGGTTTGGCTGTCTGTCTCAGTTTAGATCTACACTTTGAAATAGTAACAGTGTTACCTTAACAGGTGGGGGACGTTGGGGTCCACCTGCAATGTCAGAGTCTACTTAGAATTTGGGGAATTATAGTGTAAAGGAGGCCTCCAAGAGGAAGATCATAGCAGGTTCTTTTCAACTATGTTTACCAGTACTAACTGTAGAGGGACTCCAGTTAAAGTTAACAAAGTATTTCATTTGAGTTGATGAACACACAAGAAATTAGACACTCTTAAAAACCATAAAAGGCTATCAGAAAGTGAGGCGAGAAAGGTTGGACAGAGGAAGGTTGGATGGAAAGGATGACAGTTACCAGTCCTGAAGAAGGGGGTCACAGCAGAGTGGTTCAGACAGCATCTGAGCACAGCAGAAAGGCAGTCTGGGGCAATGTACTACACACAAATGGCTGAGGTTGAAGGTAAGGTTTTTACACTCTATTTCACACTCTGAAGGAGTTCTATGATAAGGGCATAATGGCTTTCCCATGGGATTGACAAAGGTGTCTGGAATGAGCTGATTGCTTAACTCCAGAGTGACAAAACATTGATAGGACTCACAACAATCTCTTAATGCTTGGTCATACAGCCCGTATAGGGGAGATCTCCACAGGATAAGATCGAAGGATGGCCTCTGCTCACCAATCTGGGCAGCTTGTGTTTCATTACATTTGGAAATGCGAATAGCCTGAAGTGGTGAAAAGATTAGCATAAACCCCTCAGTGTTGAGTTTTCCCACCAAATCGTCCCTCTGGGCTTATGACCCTAAACATGTTCCAGGTCAGCTTGACCACAAAACATGTTCTCCAGTCAGTGTAACTTCAATCATGTTCTCCAGTCATTAATAAGTCCAATTTATGAAAATTACATACCTCTCAGGAAGGGTGGTAAGGTATGGTAATGACACAGTTTATAAAAAAGCTATGACAAAAACTTAGCCCTCTTCCATTGTTGAATATATACAACTAAGAAAGCTGTTTTCTGAGCTATTAAGAAAGAAGGGAGAAGGAGGAGGAGAGAAAATTGTGAAGTTTAAAAGTTGTTTTCAACTTCCACTGCCCTGGCCGACCCACACATGAAGTTCTCACCCATCTTCAGAGAACTTTGATCTCTTACAAAAGTGGGGCTATAAGGAGGAGAATGAAATTGCCATAAAATTTGCCATGGGAATAAAGCTGCTATGGTAGGTATGGGGGCATGTGTTATCTTGTGTTATTTTCACTCAGATGACTTTTTCTCTCTCTCATTACTGGTGATGTTGGCTATGGCTGATGAAAGCAGCAGACCATCAGCAGAAGGAGGGTTATCTTTGTAGGAAACAATGTAATTCAGCTTTAGAGAATGGAGATTTCCAATGGAAAAATAACAAGAGGAAAGTAGTAAAACTCTTTCCCCTGCACCACACTTTTGGCTGACTTACAAATAATAATAAAGATAGTCAAAGCTAAATATGCATTTACATTTAACATATTGTCTAATTTGACTCTAAAAGAAAACTTCATTTCATGAGACCAGTCAAAATCTAGTATCTGAAACCAGAATCAAAGATGCTTAGAAAAGTCTGAAGTTATATTTACTTCATGTTGGGCTAGACTTTGATGTAAAAAGAATCCAGATAAGCTGATTTAAATATTTATCTGTCAAGATATTCAGTCCTTAGTGGGGGAAAGTGGCATTTATAAGACAAACAGAAGCAAGCTGTTACCGGCTTGGCATCATCTGAATACCAATACAAATATTCCAAAAGCTTTTGCCTCAAAAAGATTCATTCCACCTCACAGTCCTTAAATCACCCTCTTTCCCCACCATGGTTGGAAACCCATTTTATTTTTCAAGGTCACTGGCAATCTTTTAAGGTCCTTTGACGGCTGGTATTTCAGAAAAGATTGCAAATACGTACCCAGGCACACATTGCTAATAGTCCTGGTGCTAACTATTTTTCCCTCCACTTCTCACTGTTTGGAATTTGATATAATGCCTCATTATTATTATTTGTAACATGAAACTTACCATGTGTCAAACTCCTGACCTTTAAAAAACTTTAAATGTTCTTGTTATTTCAAAATCAACTTTTCCCCCATCTCTGTCTCTCACACTGAACAGCCCTTTCAATTAAGGAGAACCAAACTGAAAATTCAGCAAAACTAGTCTATATCAACAGTAGCCACCAATTATACCATTTTATTTCTGTTTGCTTTTTAGTATTTTGCTTTCTCCTCCAACACCAATTTCCCAGAACTGGATTATTATTCAACAGGGCTGCATATATTAAAATTGCCATAATATCCTGTCAAATTCAAGAGTTTGCTGTAGAAATTAAGTCATTCTTAAAGCTAAGATCAAGATAGAAAAACAGACAAGATGTAAAGTTAAAGGCTTTCACGGCTGGAATCCATAGGTTGCTGTGGGCTTTCTGGGCTTTGAGGCCATGTTCGATTGGTATTTGCTCCTGACGTTTCACCTGCACCTGTGGCTGGCATCTTCAGAGGGTCTGGTGGCATGGAAGTGAGACAGAGTATATATACTTGTGTGGTCCTCAGGTGGGGGAAATCAATTTGCATATGTTACAGTTGGCCTGTGTGATGGCCTATTCTTAAATGGGTTATCCTCCAGGGTTGTATTGTTAGTCAGGGGATATGCATAACAGTGCGCTAAGTACATTAGTAATCCACTGTATTGTTTCCTGTAGAGGGACCTCCAGAGTCTGCATGGTGTTCATTGGCATATTTTTGAGTCTTGATTTTAGTGTATCCATTTCTAGTTCTAAAGACTAGTTTGAAGGCAAAATTAAAACTAAGTAAGCAACAGAGATGAAAATGATGGGGACGAAGAATTTTAAGATAACTAGGTAAATGTTAGGCTTCAGGCACATAGTATATCTATGATTTCCTACTGATACAGTCACTTGTTGTTGTTGTGTGCCTTCAAGTCATTTCTGACTTATGATGACCCTCAGGTGAACCTATCATGGAGTTTTCTTAGCAAGATTTGTTCAGAGGGGTTTTTCCTTTGCCTTCCTCTGCAGTCGAGAGATGTCACTTGCCCAGGGCTACTCAGTGGGTTTCCATAGCTGAGCAGGGATTCAAACTCTGAGACTTAGTTCAAGGTTCAAACCACTACACCGGGCTGGCTCTCATATGATCACTATTGATTCTAAAAAAGGAGAGATACATTCTGAAGTCATTTTTTTTAAAAGCCAAACTGCTCCAACTGTGGCCTCTTGTTCAGCATAGCAATACATACCTTCCTGTTCTGAGAGGGAACAATTTAGCTCAAACTGTTTACTGCAGAATAGGTATATACTTCTTCACTGATTTTGTTCTCAGAGGAAGAAATGAATAGTTCTAGCATTTGTCTCCCTACTACAAGAAAGTCTTTAAAAAATGAGATTTTGAAGACTTTTTGCAGTTCAGATTTTATTCTGCTCCTCCCTAAACTGCAAATCCCAGGATTTCATAGGATGTTGAAAGTGGAATAATAGAACTATAACAGTCTAGTGAGGAAATGGCTTTTGACTTCCTGTGCCTAGGGGGTGTTTTCCAGCCTAATTTCATAAAACACGTGTTCAACCAGCTTTCCTCTTGGCCAGCCTGGATATACAGCCAGAGCAGCATACATTTTATATCAAAGCCAATTAATGTATTTTGTCAATCAAATCATATCAAGCCCCTGTGTGTGTGTGTGTGTGTGTGGTCCGCTAACACTACCACTGTACTCTTCAAGGATTAGACAACTGGCTTTGGGTGTGTGGTTCAGGTCTAGGTTATCTGGTGGATTGTAATTCCCTGTATGAGCTTGCCTGGGCCCTGAGATCATCAGAGGATGCCCTTCTCTCAATCCCACCTCCATCGCAAGCAAAGTTGGTTGGGATGTGAGAGAAAGCCTTCTCAGTGGCTGTCCCTAGAACTCCCTTCTCAAAGAGGCAATAATAGTAGTAGTAGTAGTTCTAATCCTTGAAGAGTACAGTGGTAGTGTTAGTGGACCACACACACACACACACATGGGCTTGATATGATTTGATTGACAAAATAGTAGTAGTAGTAGTAGTAATGATGCTGTAGGCTGGTACAGTAACAAAAGAGGTGTGGATCAGTCAGTGAGCACCTCAAGGTAACTAGCGATGTGCCAAACTGTTTCTCCAAGGTTTCAGAGCTAGGGAAATAATATAGTAGGTCCTTTCCACCTAGATGTTTGGCCTGTGGGAACTTTTCCAAGTGAAATAGCATAAGTGGGGAGGAACAGTTAAGGCCTTGTTCTTCACCAGACCCCATTGTGATTTTGGAGTTGCAAATCTGCTGTACTGAAATAACACACAGCCCTTGGTTTCCCAACACCTTTGTTTTCCTTCTTTGTAGTACAGCAGCATCATATTGAACTGGGCAATTGCCATATCTAATTCACTAATTACTGGCTTCAGCAAATGAGGACAAGTTGCACCAATAACCAGTCATTTGGGAGAGGTTTCCTGTGACAACCCCACATTTCATGGATTTTGGTTTTAATAGCAGCTGCTTCTGAGATCGCTACAGCATTGGCACAGTTGAGCTGGAATGGATTAGGAAGATCTGCTTTTTCCCATTAGTTCCTTTCCCCCCTCCTCCTCTTTCTTGCCAGAAGCATCCCGTGAATGAAGAAATGTCATTTTGGATGAACTTCCATTGTATTGGAACACCTGATTAGAAAGCAAAGAACAGCTGGGCCACACAGTTTTCTGAGCCGCTTGTGGGGAGGGGGTAAGTGAGATATTCCCAATTCTCTCATCATTCTCTAATTCTGTAGATTTCTGCTACTAGTGTGACTAATAGGGATGAGATGCAGCACTTGAATTTTTCTTTTAGCGAAGATTTGCTTTAAAGTACTGCTTTCTCATTCTTTAAAAAGTCAACTCCTTTCTACCAGGGTGGGACTCTCAATAACTATAATTTAAAATTTGGCATTATGTTGTAGTTTGACCTGAAATATATAAAATGATGAGTTGTGGCAGGTGCTCAGTGTGTTAGTAAAGGCTGGAGACTATTGGCTATATCATCCTATGGATACAAAGGAGGGCTGGGCAACTACACACAATATGGAAGAATTTTAGACTTTTGAACTTTCTGACAGAGCAGTTCAACAGTGGAATATGCTGCCTCAGAGTGTGGTGGAGTCTCCTTCTTTGGAGTTTTTTTATACAGAGGCCAGATGACCATCTGTCAGGAATGCTTTGACTGTGTATTCCTGCATGGCAAAAAGGGGTTGGACTCAATGGCCATTATGGTCTCTTCCAGCTCTATGGTTCTATGATTCTATAACTGCACACAAGATGGAACGATTTTAACCCTTTGGACCACATCAGTGTTTTGGGGTTGATTTTCATCTAAAGAAATAGGTTTTGGAGGGTGAGGTGGCTTCTGGGGTAAGCAAGGACAAACTACTGCATTTATGTGCAATCAACTATATAAAAGTCACTTTGTATGTTTGTTTGTCTGTATCATGCAAAGACCTCGTATGATTGGCTGTGTGAAGAAAAGACCTCACATATTTGGCTGCTTGTGAAGATTTTATGGAATCCTGGGGTTTGCAGTTTAGGGAGGGGCCTTTGGAATCCTCAGCCAGAGAGCTCTTGGGGTTGACCAGTTGCCATGGAGATGAGGCCTAGCAGCAAGAAGGAGGGCAGTGTATTCCCTCAGGAACCCAACGTCTCTACGTTAATAACTCTGAATACAGATTAGATTGGGGAATATGGGGAAAAGTTGCAGGTACTGGACAAGACAGTTTGGGGAATTAGAGACAGAGGATCTCAACTTTTTCTAACAAGTATTATCTATCAGAAAACAAATTCCCAGGCAATGCTGGGTATATAAGTTAGTTTTTAATATTTTTGCATGACTTTTTGGGGAAAAAAATCACACCAAAATTATTTTTTAAACATTTGGGGCTCAAGGAGCTCAAGAGAATTAGCAGGGGATTTGGGGGTACAAAAGTGGATTCAGGTCCTGCCTGTGGGGTACACTGTCCCCCCATCCTTCTCATTATTATTTTCATTTATATTGTTTCATTTATGTTTCCAGCCCTGGAACACAAGACAAATTGCAAAAGATAAAACAGATACAGAGAGAAGGTCATGTCATGCAAGTAAACTATTGAACAGTCAATGTTGTATCACTGCCTATACAGCTTCATGCCTTGCTATGTGTTCTCCACATGGGCAACACGATCATGATAAATTCTACTTGGCTGTTCTTCTCAAGTCCAGATGGAGAGATAGAACACACTACATTGTCCTCTACCAACATTCTGTGACTCAGCTGAAGCTAACAAATTGATTATCACACTGTGTACTGCTACTTTTGGGGTGTGTGTGTGTTATTATGATTATGAAAGGATTCCTTCTGACCACATCTCCCAGAATTCTGCAGACATCATGACAGCTTGGAAAATCTGAGTATTGTTGCTGTGATTTTCCATCAAGGTAACTTTGACTTAGACCTTGCTCAGGTTTTGGGAACTCAGGACTGTGGCTTCCTTGACTGAATCAATTAACCTATAGTGTGGTCTTCTTCTTTTCCATGGTACCAAGCATTTTTTTTCAAGAAATCATGTCATTTCATGATATTTCCAATGTATGAAAGCCTCAGTTTAGCCACCTTCATTTCTTGCTATATTCCCATAAAGTAAGGGATCCAAGTTCTGGGGTGTGTACAAACATATCTTTGTATCAACACATTATCTTGCATTTGGACTTTCCGTGGCAGCACAGATATGAAAACTGTCATGAGAACTCTAGCACTTCAAATTTTGCCACTATGCCATTAGAAGACAGGCATATAAACAAAGAGATGTGCAACTATTGAATCTTAGGAAGCGGTTTGAAATACACAAAAGCTCTTGGCAAACTACGTCAGTCTTAAAGATGCTGAAAAATTCCTTTTTCCCCTTCCTTTTTTTTAAAAAGACAAAAGAGATCCATTCTGACCAAAATCACTTATTTTTATCTGAGAGTAGGCTGTACTTCCAATAATCGAATATCTTGAATACTACTGGGAATTTGAAAATTGCAATCTTCCTTATTAAATGACTGCATAGGCAACATTACCCTCATTGATTCATTCTTCAAGTGTCGAAGAGGTCTAGATGCATGATTTGTTTTTATTTAATTGCTGATATAGATATGTGAGAACTAGAATAAGACTGGGGTTTGCTTCCCCACTCAGCCAGAGAAACTCAAGGGTGACCTTGGGCATGTCACACACTCTCAGCCCCAGAAAATCCCATGATAGGTTTGCATTAGGTTTGCCGTAAGTCAGAAATGACTTGAAAGCTCACAACATCATACATATATTCTAACAAGCACACATAATGACTAGGCAAATCTTCATACAATAAAACCTATAATGAGCCATTAGCTATTCAGCAAACTATTCAGCAAAAGCTGCTCTGGGAATAAAGATGGGAGGAGAAGAATGACGTATGTCACTTTGGACTTTGTGAATAAAATGTGGGAGGCAACTTTTTTTTTTAAAGTGTCACCTCCACCAGTACAGGAAGGAACTCATCCACTTGGAGGTTATCTGTCTGTTTTATGCAGCTAATCTCGTAGCCATGATTCAATGCATGAATCATCCAAAAACCTTTCCAAGTTGATCCTGCATTTAATTTAGAGCACTTTCCATTCCTCCATTCCCCTCATTCATATTTGAGATTAGAGAGCTTTACAATGCAGGCAGGTGAAAAAAAAAAGCCTGCTCAGCAACAGACAGCCTTCAGGCATCTCCAGAAATAATTGTTTAATACATTCTTAAATTTTAAATGCAGAGTTTTTTTAAAAAATATAGTTCCTGCTTGGAAAATAGAGTTGTAGCCATCATTGTGCAGTGGCTCTTCTTCTTCTCCTTCTCCCTCTCCTTCTCCTCCTCTGTCCCTTTAAATGTTTTAATAGGCATACTATATTTCAAGGATTTCCTGAAGGCGAGACCATAAAGAGGACTTCAATGCAACAGAAATTAATGCAAATTAATATAGTTCACTCTATATGGTTCACTGATATAAAGTGGATCACTTTTCTCCCCTATTTTTTTAAATTATAAACATGACTCCCATACTGTGATCCATCTTATCTCCACTTTTTCTCATCCTCAGAATTGTGACAAAATGCTTTGAAGAAGTAAAGAGTTAAAATGGAAGCTGACTGTGACAGGCTTTTAGGTTCCGTTGGCTTGTTGTTATTTTTATGTTCCATGTTTAATGAATTTTAAATTACTTTACTCCAGTAAGTCAAATGAATCCAACCTCTCCCCCCCCGACCACAGTCTTTCCTCTCCTTCTCTGCCAGCCATGTGTTTCGCTTTTCAGTATTGTCCTTTCTCATTATGGGTCTTCACGTTTGTAAGTGCAAAGTGTTACCCTGTTTACTGGGGGTCCTGTGAGGGACACCAAAGTGCGCTCTCAAAATATCAAAAGGTGGGGAAATTAGCAAGAGCACAAGTTAGCACTGCGAGAGGCAGGGCAACAGAGTGGAATCTTTTACCCAATGTTTATGGGGTCAGGCCAAGCCAAGGAGCAAACAGGATTGAAATAATAAATGTAATCTTTATTAAAATACAATCGAACAGTGTATGCAGCACACTCACACAGATAACTATGGAAAATAAAGGTTGGAGTGGGACAGAGGGATTTTTAGGAAGGATTGTTGATTTGGGTGATACTACACCTGTCCTGAAGCCCGGCTAGATCACTGCAAAAGTTCGAAGGTGTGTAGTCTCAGTATGTGGGACTGAGGGGAAGGCTCGCCAGGCAAAGCAGCAGCAAGGTGGGATGGATGTTCGAAGTGATCCGAAGAAGCTCACAAAGCCAGGGGTTTTTATAGGGAGAAATGGAGCCACAGGTTATTCCATATTTGAGGAGAAACAATGAGTTTAGGTTTGGAGCCAAAGCCTCCAAAAGGTCAGAATTTAGCATGATCGCATAAGGTCCGAATTGACAATAGAATAGCCAGTATGCAGATGCACAGTGCTTGACAGTTGAGTGTCCAGCTTGTCAAGTTGCCTGCTCGGGGCAGGGAGTTCTTTGTAAACAGCGTGCATACATAATAGTGTGCTTGCCGGGAGGTCTCCTAAAGCGGCGATCTGGCAATTTCTGGCCTGCCTGGGTGGGAAATAGGATGTCCAGCAATTAGTGGCCGTGCCTAGTTTTGTGCTTGTCCGGGGGCCTCACAGACATGTGGAGAGGGACGGTGGAAAAGAGCCAAATTATTGATATCAAAATGATATCTAAGCTCACCCCAAGTGCTGCTTAGGAACTGCAGTAACAAAAGCTTACTTGCTTTTCTTCCCTTTTTGGTTTAATATTGTCAAATGTCTGTGGTAAGGCTAGATTACTGATAGGTTTTAAGTGTGAGATTGGGTTGGTTACTCACAATTGTGTCCATAAAGTTAAAAACAAAGCTGTTGCCAGCACTAGGCAGGTTCTCCCTAGTCTGAGTCCAATGATGTCTGCTCCGCCAACTTGATCCCTCCACTGATGACTCCCTTTCTCCTCTCTTTGTCACTGCTGGGTCATTTGTTGGCTCTGTGAGCTGCTCCGGATCCCCTTTACGGGGGATCTTCTTTTATCACTTTTGGATCTTCAAGTGTTCATTTCTTAACTTGGGTTCAGTGACAGCCCAGGAGTAAATGACTCAGGCTGCCATCATGCCGACATGTCAGCCAGAAGTCCCTCCAGTCCCCAAACTTCTAGTGTTGCAGTAACTTAAAACATGACCATTTAGAAATACAGTTTAGGAACTCAAATGAAAAAGGCAGGTAGACAAACTACGATAGTTATGCCAAAGATTCTATGTATAGTGGAGTGGACTCCTTGTATTTTATTGTATTATATTGCACCTTTTGTTTTATTCAGGTGGGCAAACTGGAGAAGAAAACTTGTTATGGGAGTTGGGAGGGGGGCAACATTTAGAAGAAATGTTCCCATTTTATATCTCTTTTAGAAATTCTAATAAAAATATTCATAAAAAAAAGTGAAAAGGCAGGCTGGGTGACAAAGAGAATGTGAGCACAACAAATAGAAGAATAAGGATGTGAAGGATTTTCAGTGTCTCACTCATTCACTCACTCACAGAGTCCATTATTGTGGCCAATGACTGAAACAATTTTTAATGCCAGAGGTGTACAGGTGAGAAAGAATGTCATGACATATAGAATAACCCAGTCAAATAAACACAGTCAAAGGCCAGGGGATTTTTCATGTTGTGGTGCTTTTTGTGAAAAACTCTTTTGTACAAAACCCTAAGTTTTATAGTGCAAAATATAAGATTGGACACTGAAAGCAGTATATTTTGCAGAAAATACACTCCATTCTGCCCCAAAGCCTTGCTTTTTTCACAGAGTTGGAATTCTGTTGGTTTCTTATGCATATGTCAGGGAAGTGGATGGGCACTGCTGTCCAGCCCCAAAGGACTGTATTCTGCAGAAGTGGAGTTGTGCCTGCACGTGGCACATTTATATGCCTGCACATTATACCTGTTGCACATGGATGTATGCTGTGCACACAGAGCCACATGTGCATTTGGTTGCACATTTGATTATATGTGATCCTCACAGTGTTATGTATACAGATTTGTATTCTAGAGACATTATGGTAATTTACTCATGTGGTTAACTGCCATCAAGTCAACTTTGATTTATGGTGACCCTATGAATAAGAGATCTTCAAGTCACCCTGTTATCAATAGCCCTTGCAATGGCTTCCTTGCTGGAGTCTCTATGCCACCATGGACCCATCTTTCCATGGTGATGTTATGCACGCCTGAAAGGTCCCCTTGGAGTCCATTTCCTGAGAACATAATCATTTTATATAAAATATAAGTGAGCCATGAAGAGATACTGAAAGGACACGTAGGCAGAGGATATCTGTTTTCTGTCTTACATCCTGGGGTATCTGACAAATGGCTAACAGGCCACTTGAAAGGAGTGTCTGCAGTGATCAGGAAATTACTCTCTGAGAAAGTAAACAATGCCTGAAGTGTGAAACAGGCTTAAATCTCCAGAGAAAGAGATACTGATCTGCAGGATTCTCTCTTTGAACTAAAAAGAGAAGGATTCATCTTCATAAAAAGATGAAAAACACATATGGCTTTTCCAGGCATGGGTCACAATATAAATATCTAGACACAGTTCCTCATTTTTATTTTTATTTTGGAGTTCTTTGTCCTGTGAGTCCTTTTTCCTTTGGAAGTTCTTTTTCCTTCGGAGTAAGATGCATTTGGAGTGTTAAGTGAGAAATCTCTCTCAGAGCTGCAAAAACAATGGAGATGGTAACCAGCTTAAATTTACAACACAATGGACTCCCCTCCTTACAGGAGAGGCTGAAATCACTTTTTATCCCAGCTGAAGGATTCTGGATTGGTATGTCATCAAACACTTTCTGTTTCTCTCTCTTTCTTAATTTTAACCTTTTTCCAACTTTATAGTCTTGTATGCTTGGAGCACGAATGAAGCTGAGTGAATGTATGAAATTTAATTATCTATAGGCTTGTATACTTGTTATCGTGAATGTAGCTGAGTAATTGTAGAGACTTTTACATCTGTGTTAATAAAATACTTACATTTGAACAATTGGTGTGATTTTTGTCTGACCTGAACTGGTATACAATTGGGTTGCAAGATCCTGCGAAGTTACCCTGCCTCTTGCTATAGCTTAAGAGAGTGCTCAAGTTAATTTCCCCATCTTTGAGTAATTGCCCTGACCTCTTTGCAGGTCTAAAGCAGTGCAGAGCTAATTTTTCCCCACAAGAGACAATTTTGACAGCTTTTGGGGAATCCTTTTCAGAGGAAGCCCTTGTATCACAAACAAATTGGTGGAGTTCTCAGAAAACAGCATAACAATGTGACTGCATGCTCCTTTGAGACAAGAGGCTATGTTAATGGCAATGCTGCTGTTGGTAGGCCTTCACATGTCAGATAGGCTTTGCAGATGAGCCAGACTAAATGTGCCAAACAGCTACTGAGCAGTAGCAGTACTGGGGGATGGCACTGGCGGAGGATCTCTCAAAGACAACAACAGTGGCACCTTTGATAACCTTTGTTAGTACTGCACAGAAGGAGGCACAGTAAAACATTATGAATATCTTCTGTGATGAGAACCCTATAATGATACAGTTACGGTAAAGTGTATATTTGTCATTCGCTAGATAACTTGCAATTCACAAACTTCACTTTGAGACAGACAGTCATGTTTATTTGTCACAAAGCAAATAACACAGCACGCTTCTTTCAAAGTTGCTGAGACTAAAGCATACATAGGGTTCACAGGTCTTATACTTACGTAGACCAATTTTAGGAGCACCAAGATGTGATTGGAGAGGATCATAAATTTAACAGCACCCCACATCTTTAGACATTTCCCAGTCTTCCAGTTGTTGACCCCCCTTTCATTCTTAGGACAGAAACATATTTTCTGCTCCTTATCTTAGACACTTTGAGTTCCCAAAGTATTTCTTGGCACTTTCATTTTTAACCCACTCTGATCTTCTCCCTGCCCTCACAAGATACATGATAGCAATGTGCAATAAAACAATTAACCATCTGATACATAATAATACATAAGCTTCAAACAGATACATTGTTGCAATCAACAATTAACACTCAATACTTTGTAGTGCTTTAACTAAACTCTAGCATTGCCCCTACACTGATTACTACCACATACATCCTGCAGATCTACTTATGATAGGGGCTACGCATCCCCATCATTTCAAAGCAAATAACCTAGATTGTGAGAACAGCGAGGAGTGAGTGAGAGTAGTAGAACATTGATGAGTACTGGATACTGTGTGCCTGGAAAGTGAGAAGGTAACAAGGATTGGAGTTTGGATTTGAAAGTAGGAGGTGGGACAAATAGTGGGCAGAATAGGCAGGATCCAGATGATAAGCATATCTCAGGTGATCTATTGAGGCGTAAATTATAAATTGTATCTACAATCTTATATGAACACATTTTGATTCATCTGTTTATTTTGCATATTATTTAATAAGAATGTTTATCCATCTATGCCTCTTCATTTGGCTTAGCTATCACAAGTTTCGACAAAGCAACAAAGGAAGTGGTATCTGAGGATATGATAGCGGTACAAGGAATTGTTGTGGGAAAAGTAACCCATTTCCAGAATCAGACAATCCATGGAGTGTATCTTTTAATAATATTTGCCTTGTTTCCCTGCAAGTAAAAACGGGGCTTGATTGATAACAATAATGTAGATCACATTACTTTTGACTGAGATAATTGATTTTGTGCAAATTGTTTCAAGATATGAATACCACAGATTCAATTACTTTTCAGTTAAAGCCTTACAATTTTTTCAGCTTCTTCCACTTAAAGTTAATTAAGAATGAAGTGCTTTGTTGAAAATATTAGCATAGTTCATTTGTAAAGTTGGTCTAATCAGAGTATTTAGTGTTCTTGATTGGACTTATCATTTGTTCCCCCCCCCAAAAAAAAAAATTGCTGAAAGACTCAAAGTGCTCATATACTCAAGAGTGATATTTCCCCAAACACACACAAAATCACTTTATGGCAAATGTTTTTTAAGTCCATGATTTTTGCCTAAGTAACAAAAAAATAAATATGAATCTTCTTCATTGATGGTTTCATTAAGCTTTAATTTTTCTCTTGTTTTGCCAAATTCATCCAGAATCCATTACTAGGACCCAATACTGTTTACAGTTATTTCACTTCTAAGTTATTTATTTATGTTTAGGCTTAAACCCTATAGTTAGTCCTAACAAGAATACAGCCATTGAATCTTTTGGGCTAATAGGTTGGCCATTTGGGAGATACATAACATGATATACAACTCTTTGAAGATTTATGACCAGGGTCACAATTTGTATCTTGAGCCAGACCTGGGGACAGAGGATTGCTGAGATCATTGTGCTTGGGCATCGGCTGCCTTTCTGGGTGTCCAGGTAAAGCTGAAGTAGCAAAGGGATGGAGCTGTCCTGAACAACTCATTTTGGGAACTCTATGGAAATTTCTATTGCATTTTCTGTCTTTTTGTAAGCCACCTTAAATCCCAATCTGGGAGAAACGGGAGATATAAAGGATGATGGATGGTTCTTTCTGTATCCTATTACATCCCATCCCATCCCCATAACAATGCAACTCTGTTTAAATACCTATGGCTTTAATTTTGTACTCTATCAGTGCATCTGAAGAAACTGATGGAAGTCTACTAAACCTCAGTTAACCTTAAAGGCACTGCTAGGACCCAGACAGGACCTTTCCCAACAGCCACAACACAGAGACATGGAGGACAATGCTTACTTCAGTCAGCATATATGAAAAGGGAGAGCCAATAAGGCTTGGAGTTTTTATATAGTATAGACTCATCAATTAGACAAACAGCTGTGTGAGGCTCTCAGCCTACATAAACAAGGACAGGAATGGAGGAAGCTGTTGCATGCAGCTGTTCCTATCGATGGAAGCACTCTGGCTAACATTTGGATTCCTTGCTTATACTCCTAGAAACCTTGACCTTTGCCTTGTGTATGGATTTCACTACTGGACTGTTGCTTTGGATTTACTGCGGGCTTGGATTGCATAATAGCTATCAATAATTTGCTAACAAACTTTTCTCATGATTGCTGATAAGAGGTTCTAATTGGAGAATTGTAAGCCTTAGCTGACTGCTAGCACAGAACAGCAAGATTACTTCTCCCCACTCCTTTTCCTTCCAATGAAGCAACGAGATTTTCACTAAGTGTCAATTTACCATTCAAAAAAAGATTCAATGGGTTTAATGAATAAGTTTTTAGATTTTTTTCAAATGCTAATACACACACACACATTTTTAAGAGGACCTTCACAGGTATTTTTACAGAATATTTCCATGTTTTAATGCCATTATTGTATTAAATCCTATTCTAACTAGGGTTACCCATTGAATTGATGGGATTTACTTACATGTTGAATCAACATTCAAAAATTGATTGAATGGATCTCCTCTAGCTGGGAGTAAGCAACAGGATGGCAACCCCAATGTATGTGCTCTTTTTCCGCTCAATAAAGTAAAGAAAGAAATGGAAAACACAATCAACACAACAAATAATGTAACAAACTGACTTTTTAATGCCCTTTAACGATTAATAGGAAAAATTACCTTTTAAATACTAAAAGGAGTATTCAACTAATTACTACTGAAAAATAACTTCTGAAGATTCAGGATTTTTTTCCAGTCCTTCCTGTTTTTCCTGGATAATTCAATAGGCCTTGAGGGTGGCCATGTAACCCATGGTTATTTGTTACAAGAGAAATAAACTTTTAAGGTTTGCACAGTGTGAATGTTAAGCAGAGACATGTTGCTAACAAAATGTTCTCCAGTTGTCTGCTTCTGCTTGCCAGCAAATGTCATGACCTGTATTATTCAATGCGCATTAAAGAAGCTGTCAGCTGAAACATATTTGGGAAAAATAATATTGGCTGAGAAATTTATGTTGCTGGGCGTTCCCTGCCCCCCACGCTTGGCATCTTCTGTATTTCATTTCACACAAAAGCAATGTCATCTGCTCAGCTAGTATCCATGTATAATGTCAGCTACTATCACATGAGCAATGTAAATTGTCTTTTAATTTCAAACAGCAAACATACAGTGCTGTGCAGGCAGCTGACACAGGATGGGAATATAAGCCCATGGAGGTGAATGTCCTCTCAAATTGCTTTACAGCCAATGCTGTTTGTCAGGGTATGGCTGATTTATTTTATTAGTTATGGGCAGGAAAAAGAAACTTCCTGCCTTCATGATTTTTGGCTTTGTTATTGTTGTGTGCTTTCAAGTCCTTTTCAACTCATGGTGACCCCAAGGGTTTTCCTGGGGTTGAAAGTGTGTGACTATGCCCAAAATCTTCCAGTAGGTCCATAATAGCCATCCATTATGACCAGTGTATCACCTCCAGTATAATGTCCCTCAAATATCAGAGATAGAGTGTCTGTGTATTTGTTGCTCAGAAATGTTACCCCCAAACTTGGGTGACTCATGGGTTCACCCACTATGCCAGTACCTCCATTCAAAGGCGAGGAATTATTAGCTCAAAATCAGGATGCCTTCGCAGGAAAGAACCAGTCAGAAATCCAAAAGTAAGCTAAAGTGTGCTTCATTAAGTGAATTAACCATTACATACAAGACACAATCACACAAGGGTAACTGAAGGAGAAAGGGAGGAAAGCTGTTGATAGCGAGGTAATGAGAGCAATAATTCCTGATCCGGAAAGCAGCAAAGAAACAGTGATGTGGCTTAGACTCATGCTTAAGGACAATACACAATCAGGAACTGGAGTGACAACATGGCTACCAGCAAATGACATAGTACATTGGACTGACTAAAACTGGGGGGGGAGGTATGCAATCTTAGCATTAGATGACAAAGAACTAATGGACATCATGATAGCTCTGCCATGGTTGGACAGGTGTGCAAAGGAAAGATTCACAGGTCAGTGGGAAGATGGGTTGAAACAATCAGTGGTTTGATACCAATTTTGGCATTGCTATTGTCTGAAAGCAGAATCATTACAGCTTAGGCCCTTTCTGCAACACCCTCCCATCCCGTCATGGGAACAGGAGAAGGATGGGACCATTATGGCACTTCTGCCTGATGTCATCACAGTCCTTTCCTTCTCCTGTCCTCAGGCAGCATGATCACGAGTTAAATCATTGATGGGTTTTCCCCATCAATGACCTTTGATCGCACCACCATACCACAGTTACCTGTCCTGCAGAAGCCCCAGAAGTGTGATGGCTGCACGTTCTTCCCCAGCGCAGCCTGAGAAAGTACCCATCTGCACTGTGGAAGGGTGTGGCCATTGCACTCCCTTCTTCAGGGAGCCAGCCAGTGCGGAGGGGAGTGCTCTTGCTGCACTTCCCTGCTGGCAGGGCCACCATTGGGATCCCCACCAGACAGCTTCGCAAAAAGATAGGGTGTGGAAAGGGCCTTAGCTTAAGCCTATTATCTCCAGTCTTACCTTCTGATTTCCTGACTATGATCTGGCTATGCCTAGAGATGATCTCTGACCTACTTTGCAGCACATGTGTTCAGCCAACATCTTTTCCTTGTCTTGTCCAGCTTGACCATACAGCCACATCAGTGTAGATTTTATATCAATGCCAATTAATATATCTTGCCAATTAAATAATATCTCACCAATTAAACCATATCAAAGCATTGTGAGGTGTTCATCTTGCTAACAAGAATGTGAAGCAGAAGTAGCATCTTGCTCTAGGCTTCCCATAGGCAACAGGCTAGTCATTGTATGAGCAGGATGCTGTATTAGTTAGGCCCTTAGTCTAATTGAGTTTGGCTGGAATCTGAAGAGATGTCATGTAGAAGATGGAGCAAGATTGGTTTCTGCTGCTTCGGAGATTAGAGCACCAACCAATGGAATCAAATGACAAGAGAAAAGTTCCACTTAAACATTAGGAAGAATGTTCCTAATGTTCTTTACTGTAAGAACTGTTCAAAAGTTGAATTGACTGCTATGAAAAGTGGTGAACTCTTTTTCTTTGGAGATCTTTAAAAAGAGGTTGGATGGAGATGTTCAGGACTGCTTTAGTTCTGTATTTCTGCATGACAGGGAATTGACTAGATGGCCTTTGTGGTTCATTCTGCATCTAAGATACATATTCTCTAATTCTTCTTGTGTTCTCAGTAGTGAGGGCATTGGATTCCTACCACTGGTATAGACTTGTCAGGCCATCTAACATATGAACTCCCCAGTGTTTTTCCCTCTAATAATAAAAACACACAGAGAGACACATGCATAGACTTTGGAATCTGTATGCAGAAAGTTGTCTCATTTGTATTCAGAAGACTCATTCGGAAGAATGCAGACAAGTAAATATTCAGAAATTCTGACAGATAGATATCTCATGATGCCACAGGATCATACTAATCAGCATTCCAAGTGTTAGGAATCTCTATCTATCTGTCCTGAAAAGTGCACCACTGAACTGCAAGTGTTCTCACTGTAGGGAGCAACTTTCTCAATGTAAGCCTAGAAATGACTCTGTCCATAGGACTTGGTAGCCATTGGAGCAGTCTGATCAAGAGAGAGCCTGGAGATTTTCCTGCTCATTTCTTTAACGTTTTTGAATCTTTCCTGAGTAACATGGTCCAAAGACAATCACTAGTCCCAGCTAAAGCAGACACATTCAATCAATTGGATTGACAAGAGTGCTGACTTACCAATTTATTCAGTTGATTGCACTTATTTTAAATAGGAGTAGGAGGTACTCATGAGCTCTCATGTTATCTTTATTTATTATGGAGAAATAGCATCTACGGCAAGAATGGAAGTTGTGCCCCTATCTCCTGGGCCACTTCGTTCTCCTCCTCCTCTGCTGCCACCAGCACTGCATTTTTGCACCCCTCTGGCATTGGTGCCTGGGGCACATGCCCTACTTGCTGGACCCCAGATATGCTTCTGATTTATTATTTATTTTATTCATTTATATCCCACCTTTCTCCCAATAGTGGGATTCCAGGTGGTTAATAACATATTTTAAAGTGTACGAACTAAAAACAATACAAAAGCATTAATAAGAGCATAAATACAACATTTAAAGAACAATTAAGCAATTGACACAGTTAAAATATTAAGCATTAAACATATTAAAATGTATTAAAAGAGTATATATTAAAAGACCTTAAAAACAGCTCCACACAGCATTAAAAGTCCAACTCTAATTGATTTGTAGACGCCTGTTTTGACCTGCTGTTTGACCTGCTGGTGAAAGGAAAGCGAAGATGGGACCATCCTGGCCAATCTAGGAAGAGAGTTCCAAAGTCTGGCAGCAGTCACTGAAAAGGCCCTCTCCACTGTTCCCACTAAAAGAGGCTGAGAAGGTATTGAGACAGAGATAAGAGCTTCTCTGGGTGATCTTAGAGTTCTAATGGACTCATAAAGAAAGATATAGTCCTTCAAATATTTTTTACTCAAATCATTATAGGACTTTATAGGTCAAAACCAGAATTTTGAATTATGCCTAGGAATGGATCAGCTGACAGTGGAGCTATTGCAACAAGAGAGTTGTCTGGTTCCCATAGTCATTCCCAGTTAACAACCTGGCTGCAGCAATTTAGGCCAACTGAAGTTTCTGAGCACTTGTCAAAGGCAGCTTCATGTAACATGCATTACATTAACCCAATTGGGGTAACCAAGGCATGTACCACTGTGGCCAGATCTGACTTCTCCAGGAATTGGTGAAGTTGGCACATTAACTTTAACTGTGCAAAAGCACTCCTGGTCACTGCTAAAACCTGGGCCTCCAGGCTCTGAGCTTAATGGACTTAGCATTAGATGACAAAGGGACTGATGTGAATTGTTATAGCTCCTTGATTGCTGGAAATGTAAGGAGACAAAGGAGAATTTTTTTCTGGACAAAGGGAGAAGGTCAAACAATCAGTCCTTCTGTCAAAGTAGTTTTGGTGCCATTATTTCTAAATATTGATTCTTTGAGGGATATCTGCATATCCATTGTTTGGGACTTTCCCTGGCTATGACCTAGCCATTCTCTGAGGAATTCCCTGACCTAGTTTTGCAACATACATATGAGCCAGTTTCCTCCTTGCCAGCCAGATCACAGTTATAGCAGGATACAATTTTATATTTTAAGTTAATTAAATATATGTTTTGCCAATTAAAAAATATCATGGGAGAGGGGTATACGGCCTGGTAACAGTGGAATGCAGGAAGGAAAAAAATAGATTCCTTATCTATTTCAATGAATTTGTGATATCAAGTATCCCTGTTACTTCCGCTATGGGACTGTGGGTGAGGACCCCCAGAGATCATTTTGATATCAACAATTCAGCCTTAGCTTGACTTTTTTCCAGCCACCCCACTCCACGTGTTTGCGAGGTTCTCCGGACAAGCACGGACAGAGTGCGGCCGCTAATGGTTTTACATTCCAGACCCTATTGAGGCCAGCAACTCCAGCCTCGCTCGTAGCTTCAGGGAACTTCCATCTGCAAACCTCACAATAGCAGCACGGCTCTCAGCCAAGCCATTTCTTTATGTTGGGCCATCAATGTACCGGCCACGCTATTGTCATCAAAAGCAAATCCAATCATGTAAACTTGACCGTTGCCAAATCCTTTGTCCAGCACTAAAACTCCTTTTGTTCTCACCTGGCTTGCCATAGCCGGTAGGCACAAACTCCCCTATAAAAACCCCACATTTCCAAATGGTCTTCGGACTACTTTAGACTGCCATCCCGCCTTGCTGCTGGTCATCTAAGGAACTCCCCTCAGCCAGCCATGCTGAGCTTTCTTCTTCGGAACCCCATCTTCCCGTCCAGGACAACAAGACCAGGTGTTGCATTACCCATCCCTACGCTATCCAAATCTGCTTTCCAGTTAGTTGGTGTGTGTATTGTTTTATTCTTTGTTTATTTTTCAATAAAACTGTTATTTTTGGTTACTTTAAACGTGCGTGCCTGTTCCCTGACCTGAAGCCGTATACATAGGGTTCAAGATCCTTGCTAAAGTTACTCTGCCTCTCGTTAGCGAAGAGAGTGCTCCAGCTAATTTCCCCCAATTGGTATTCTATTTGGCAATCTGGGTTCCCCTCCCGGGATCCCCAAACACACAGGGTAACATCCCCACCCTGTCACCTTAAAAGTATAGGTTAGAACTGTATTAAAGCAAAATTTAAATGTGAATAAAGAATTTACTTTATTGAGATATGAGGTAATGTGTTCCTTTTAAATGAAGAAAAAATATTTAAGTCTGATTCAAGAGATGAAAGGCAGTCCTTCAGTAATCATACCTTTTTCAGATGTTTTAGGAGGAGAGGGAGCCAATGCATCTTTTGACTGACTAATATATATTTGATGTGGCAAAGCTGTGAGGTCAAATTAGAGATTCTCTGCTGATCTACCAGAGTCACCATGACCAGATTGCATCTCTGCTCTTGCTATTAGGAAGAGAAAGAATATTTTTAGATGTAGAATGTAGAAACATACTCCATTTCTGGAGAAAGCAAAGCATAAACCTCACACTTAAGTTTCCATGTCTGGATACTGAGATGTAGGAGAGACGGTAAAGATCACTAAGGCCATTTCTGCACATTACCTTACGCCATCGTCCTCCCATTGCAATCCTGGCAGCACCTTTGCTGGGAAGGGAGCATAATGTGAATGCTCTCCTCAGCACCTGATTGGCTCCCTAAGGAAGGGAGTGCAAGTGACATGCAGCATAGCTGGGCTCTTTCCCATTGTACCCTGGGGAAGGAAGCACCTCCATAGCGCTTCCTGCCCTTGCTGCATTCCGCATGGCAGGTAAGTATGGGAGTGTTGCACAGTCGTGGGTACTTAATGGATTTAATCTGTTAAGCAAATATCCCATGATTGTGACAGGTGAGGGAGGGTCGGCAATGGGACTACGACAATGTCATGCAGAAGCACAGCCCACAGAATGCTGCCATCCCCTCCCCATAGTGGGATGTGACACCAGGCAGAAATGGCCCTAAGGATGAACAGAACTGGGAAGCTGCTAGCTACAAATAACTGGAGACTTTTTAATTATTTTTAATCTTGAGCACTGCAATCATAATTCAAAGATGTCTTAACTGTAAGGCAGAATGGGCAAAATGAAGTCTCTGGGCCTCAGGTGTCCTCTAGGGCCATTTCTGTGGCCCTCAGGGACTCCCAGAAATTAATTTTTGACCTTGCATGCCCTTTATGGGAATGGAAGGCATTTTTCTACAGTTTGGAGGCTCCTAGGCCATCCTAGGCTCAGGAAAAGCCTTAGTGAAGAACAGGAAATAAACAGTCTTCTGGTTACCTCCTGTTCTTAAAAAAAAAAAAAAAAAGGACTGTCCTGGGTCTAAAATGGCCGAGGAAGGCTAAAAACATGGTGAAAATGCCCCTCACAGCACTTAGAGTAGGCTTGGAGACAGTTTTGTTCTATTTTTGGGGAGGTTGCAGTGAAAAGCTTGGAGATGCTTGGGGCACACATGGCTGGATAGCAGTACGTGTGAAAGGGATCTGGGAGTCTTCATAGACCACAAGCTGAACATGAGTCAGCAGAGTGATGCGGCAGCCAAAAAAGCCAATACAATTCTAAGTTGCATCAATAGGAGTATGGTGTCTAGATCAAGGGAGGTACTGGTACCAATCTACTCTGCTTTGGTTAGACCTCATCTTGAATACTGTGTCTAGTTCTGGGCACCCCAATTCAAGAAGGACATGGTCAAGCTGGAGCAAGTCCAGAGGAGGGCGACCAAAATGGTGAGGGGCCTGGAAGCCATGCCCTATGAGGATAGACTTAGAGAGCTGGGTATGTTTAGTCTGCAGAAGAGAAGGTTAAGAGGGGACATGATAGCCATGTTTAAATATTTGAAGGGATGCCATGTAGAGGAAGGAGAGGGCTTGTTTTCTGCTGCTCCAGAGACCAGGACAAGGAGCAGTGGATTCAAGCTGCAGGAAAGGAGATTCCACCTGAATCTCAGGAAGAACTTCTTGACAATCAGGGCTGTCCAGCAGTGGAATCTGCTGCCTCGGAGTGTAGTGGAGTCTCCTTCCTTGGAGGTTTTTAAGCAGAGGCTGGATGGCCATCCGTTGGGAGTGCTTTGAGGGTGTTCCTGCAAGGCAGGGGGTTGGACTGGATGGCCCCTGTGGTCTCTTCCAACTCTACATTTCTATGATTCTATGTGGCCCTGTAAGCTCTCCTGGAGGCCTCATGAAGCTCCCCAGGCTCCTGCAGTTGCCCATCCCTGCTGTGAATAGTAAGGTGAGGCAGCAGGCCCTTTCTGCCAGAATAAATCCCCTTTTGCAAGCAGAACTGAATTCTTAGACCAACCAATCTGCCTTTGGTACTGGGTGTTCATTTGCAACTGGAATAAAAGCAGGAAAAAACAGATGTTAAGGTGAAATGATCTGGCATATCTGGACTGGTCCTGTGTAAGCCCCGCTTGTTGTTTTGAAAGCTTTCTTCCTGCAATACTTCCTTGATCACTTTCCCAATCTGTGCAACATTAGCTGACTGTTAGGAGGCAGAGTAGGATTTTTTTTTTCCTGCTCGCTGGGCCTGGAGCATTTTGCTTTGTTTTGCTTCTTTTGCACAGGCCAATTGGTTGCTTCTTTGTCTTTAACTTGTTATTGGGGCTGCTCCAAATTAAAAAGATTAATTTGATTACAGTTGGGAAGAGTTATATAGGTGCAGAAGAAATGAGTGTTTTAGTAAGCTCCTAAAGGCATCATTGTGACTGGCCATTCTGGGGACATGAATTCAAGGGCTATGGGAATTTTGGTCAGAAATATAGATAACTAGCGTATATACCTGGCGTTGCCCAAGATTTTATTTTCTCATAGGGAATACTTGTTAGAAAGATTTGAGATCCTGGGTCTCTAATTTCCCAATCTGTCTTGTCTAGTACCTATAACTTTTTCCCATATTCCCCAATCCAATCTGTATTCAATTAAGATACAGAAGTTGGTTTCCTGATGGAATACACTGCCCTCCTTCTTGCTGCTAGGCTCATCTCAAAGGCAACTGGCAAGGCTCAAGAGCTTTCTGGCTGAGAATTCTAAAAGCCCCTCCGTGAACTGCAAACCCCAGGATTCCATAGGATGTTGAAAGTGGAATAATAGCAGTATAACAGTACAGTGTGGAAATGGCCCTAGTTATATCTCCAACTCCTCTAAGGTCACTTACCTTACATAGCGAATAAAGCAGAGAAACCCCCCCCGCGTGTAAAGCAGAGAATCCCCCTGTGTGTAAAAAAAAATCTGCGTTTGATTCTAAACTCTGATTTTTTTAGTTCTTCTTATCTTTTCATTACTTCTGTGTAATTTTATTGTAAATTCTGGGTGTTTAATGTGTTAGTGGAGTGTTATGTGATTTTTAATTGGAAGCGACTTCAGGAGCTTTGGAATTTTATATAAATCAACAATAGATTGGGTAATAATCAGACTCAATACAAAATAGCCTTATATGTTAGTATGATATAAAGACAGGCAGATGTTGCTGTGATTCTTCAATTGCTTACCCAGTTGTAGTCATTGTCCTGCCACAAGCACACCAGCCTGATGGGCTATGCCATGTGGAAGGAAAGTCCTGACATAGGCCATGTTTTAATCAAAGAAAATGAAAATGAAAATGAAAGAAGATACCAGCAGAGGCAACAGAGAACAGAATGGAAACCACTGAGTTTTGCACAGCATTGCATGTAAATGCAAACATTAAAGAAGACATTACCATGCAGAATGAGCATAATGAAGTAGATGTTTATGGAAAACTATAAAGTTCTCTGACTGCGGCAGAAGGGGATTTTCAATTTTGCGGCTTCTAAATTTGTTTAAATAATGTACTTTAATTTGCAGAGATCCAACTGAGGGTGAGTGTCTCAAAGAACATCTTTATTTAATTATTAAGAAATAGAATACAAAGTTGGGTCTACAAAATGTTGCAGCCAGCCATTAATCTGCCAAAGCCTGTATACTGAAATAAGCTGTTATGGGTGTTGTTAATATATTTTGTCCATAGTGTGGGATGCATTATTTAAGATACTCCGGTCTTTCAGTGTATTGCTTCTGAAAGTATCAGAAATGAAATGAAAATTTAAAAAAGGATTTCATTTTAACTCCAAACAAAATGAGATGGAAAAATTCTCACTGAGTACCTTTTCAAGCAACACTAATTCCTTGACATAGTAGAAGTTTTATGAAAATTGCATAGGTGGCCATGATCCTACATTGACCAGCACAGTGCAAGAGTTTTGCAGGTGGAACTTTGCTATGGTTCCCTGATCAACACTCTCAGGACTCATTTTGCTATGATTGCCTCCCTAAACAGCCATTCCATGACTGGTTAAGAATGGTGGAGGCAATCAGGGAAGCACTTGAAGCAGACCAGTTATATCCTTTGCTGAGATCAGATGTGAGAGTGATCTGGCTGCGACATCTATCACCCCATTGACTGCTAGGGTTGATTCAGCTGATCTGGCTGGCTAGGCAGGTGTCCTCTTCCTCCCTCACTGTTTCATGTGCCTCCCTTCTGAAGATTGATGGAAGAGGATGGCCATCACAGGTAGGAGCGTACTGTTCTTCAGTCAAGGTATATGATAGCTGTGCTCCCCTGCTAGAACCTCCAAACAAGCTCAAGGTATTTTTGCCAAGATCTGTCATGCTCATCTGGAGGCCTCAGTGGATGAGGTAATCATTCCGTGTCTGCCTATGGAGAAATAGCCAGACTCTTGTCTTATCTTCTCAGCTCTCCACCAGTATGGGCTCCACCAACACCATAAAGGTTCACATATTCCCTATCGACTGATAATCTCCATGCATGATCCAGATGAAGACTTTGAATGGAGTACTTAGACATTTTGGAGGAAAGAGCTATCCATATCCTGATGATACACAGTTCTGTCTCCTCATAATATCTCAGTCATATTTGGCTGTATGAATTCTTGACCAATATTTCACCTAATTTAATGGGATGGATTCCATTTTTTTAAAGGGAGGATGGGCTTGATTTAATTGTACTGTCCTAATTGTACTGTTTTAAGCTGTTTTTTTTAAAAAAAAATTGAATTGTATGTTTTTAATTTGTTTTTAGTGTTATTAATGACTTGATTCTATTTTAATGTTGACCTTTTGCATTGTTTTTAAAGGAAAACAATGTTGCATTTATTGTAATTTGTAAGACGCTTTGAGTTGTGGTTTGGGGGAACGAGAGATATAAATAAATATGATAATAACAAGGAGGGACACTGTTCTTGTATTCTGAGACCCTTCCACACCATACAGTTACAATGCTGTGATTCCACTGTGACAGAGCCTGGGAGTGTGGTTAGCAAAGCAGCCTAGTAACAGAGGGTGATATAAACAGATTGCATCTCTGACTGAGAAGAACCCAGCCCTAGCCAGAGGGAAGGGCTAGTTGGGAGACCAGCAGATAACATATATACCGGTAATGTGGGTTAGAATCTGTGTTAGTATTTCAGTAAGTTTCATAGAGAGAATGTCAGAACATCCAGTAAACCAAAAGAGGGATTTCTAGGAGAGGGTTAGCTTCTCAGGGGTCTAGTATGGGACAGAGAATAACCAAGTCACCCCTGAAAGGGTCAGAGAGTGGAACTCTAAGTAGGGAAACAGATCTTTGTGCTGGGAAAGCCAAAGAGATGTGTGTGAAAGCTCTGTTGAGGAAACACAGAGGTGTTTAGAAGAAAATAGTTAAATATCTATGAGAAAGTGTTCCTTTATTTGAATCTTTTTGAATCCACAATACCTTTTCCCTGTTGGTTCTTTTAATAAAGATTTCATTCTACTTTTCTATAAGTACAGCCTCAAGAGAGTGTTTTCTTCAGTTTTATTTTAATAACTTGCTACCATAGGTTATCCATTCCTTTTTGAAGTAACTGTTAATAAGCTTTTCCCTTTTCCACAAAGGTTGTGGGGGTTTTAGGGAAAGCTGGGTTCTGATTAAGTGTAGGGAGGGAGCCAGGGTGTGATATGGGCACTGCTACCCCACGGAGAGAAAAAGGAAGCCGGCCTGTTTTTTCTGTGCTCTGGGCTAGTCCAAGCAAGCTTTGCCAAACAAGTCTTCCTTTATCTTCCCTCTCCCTACAACACAACACACAACACACATAATCTACGCCCTTCCGTGATAACCATTTTAACTCCCATAGCAACATCCAATAGAATCCTGGGACCTGATGTTCAGAGAAGGGCATCTAGAATTCTCATCCAGAGAGATCTCATACTAAAAACTCCAGGTTTCTGTAGGAGACAACCATAGCAGTTAAAATAGAATAATAGTGTTACAACTTGGGCCATTTCCACCGTACACTGTTGTAGTGCTATTATTTCACTTTGAACATCCTGTGGAATTCTATGGTTTATAGTTTACTGAGGCCCAAGAGCTCTCCAGCTGAGAATTCTAAATGCCCTTCTCTAAACTGCAAACCCTAGGATTCCACCGGATGTTCAAAGTGGAATAATAGCACTCTAACAGTGTAATGCAGAAATGGCCTTTGTAGAGTGAAAGTAAGACAGAAACCTTATAAGTGGGTACTTCCCAAGTCTAGGAAACAGCTTATTTATCTGTTTTGGACAATATTTCACATCCCTGAAAGAGCAGGTTTGTAGAACATAAAGAAATCATTGGGATTATTGAGAAGAAGCCATCACCTCAAACTCTTTGGCACAGATTGTGCCACACATATACCACCATTGACAAAGTCTTTTGTCCTGCTCTGCCCTTAGATTCAGGCAGAGGCACTCCGCAGCGGAGAAACAGTGTCACATCAGGTAAAGCTGGGGTCATGTCAGGCAAAGCAAGGCAAAATAGGTTCGTCACACATGAGAGAAGTCAGAGGCTGTTAGGATCACAGTGCAGAAGGTGGTGGTACTGGCAGGAATATCCCCACCACCACCAAGGGAAATGTTGTCTTTACAAGATGTAGAGGTCTTCTGAAAGTTGCCCAATCTGGTCCCTTTTGTATTTTCCTGATTAAGGACAGGATGTAGCCAATTCCACATATTAGGGTTGGCAGGTATCCCTTATTTGTAAGGGATATCCCTCATTTGAAGGGCCAGGAAACTGTTTCTTATAGGACTGGATGTATTCCTTATCATAAAAGATGTCCTCTGCTTGAAGGTTGGAAAGCTTTTCCCTTTATACGGACTGAATAAAGTGCCAGAAAATCCTGTATTTTTGAGCATGGGCCCCTCATAAAGAGAAATACATGCATCACATAATCTATTAATGTGGACAATATACTAATTTTACTGAAATTCACACAGCTAAGTTAACTAAAATCCATACTTTGTATTTGGGCAAAGCACAAACTTGTTAATAGCTAGTGCCTGACTGTCGATTCTGCAGGTCATAAATTTCAAAAGTCTCTTATCGCTGTTTTGAAAACCTGGAAACACTGCCACATATCAAAACTGAATCTTGCTTCAGTACTGCTGACATGAGAGCCCGTTTGGTACAGTGGTTTGAGTGTTCAACTAGGGCACTGGGAGTCCAGGGTTCAAATCCCCACTCAACCATGGAAACCCACAGGTGACTTTGGTCAAGTCACACTCTCTCAGCCTCAGAGGGAGACAATGGCAAACCCTCTCTGAACAAATCTTGCCAAGAAAACTGTCTGATAGAATCACCTTAAGGTCACCATAAGTCAGGAACAACTGGAAGACACACAACCACACAACTTTTGGTACAATCAAATTCTTATTACTGCATCTTAGAGTAACCAACTTGCTTAGGGCATACAAAGAAGGGCATGTGGTACACAAAGAACTTTCTTCCTACACGTTGCCTGACATCTCTCCACACCTGGTTTTGTTTAGCTAAAGGAGTCACCCATTTGGCTTAATAGCAGGGCCAGCTGCCTGAACTCTCAAATATATTTATCTTACTGAAATATCCCTGGATCTTACAATATGGGGATAATAGGAGATGTGCTAGGATGAAAGTTTTCTGTGTCTGGATAGTGATCAGGAAGGTACGTCCTTTCGCCTGGACATTCTCAGACTGGAGAATAATCACTCATTTAGTAATTATAATGGTTCTTTCTCAGTCCAATTTCTTAGCCTGAGAAGCATTTGAGGCCAAAGATCATGACAGAATGTGATTATTGCTACTAAAATTATGGCAACAATAACAAAACATTCTGATTATGTCTAGATATATAAATATAACTAATTATCTGTCTTTTGTCTGTTGGTTTATTTGTTTCCATGACATGTAAAACAGTATGGCACATTGTCTGAAAGATTTCAGTGAGTTGAGTTTCCATAATATCACCTTTTTTAAAAAAAAAGTAAGTTTTTTTAATAACTCTATAAACAATACCATGGTCCTGTCTGTTTGGTTTTTACCACATTATGTGTAAACAGCTGAACACATTTTCACCAAATTTGGTGGGGATTTCGGACATGGTCTGACTTAGAATGCAGGCTATGTGGCATACATGAAGCACACTTTGGTGGGCCTTGGGGAACACCTGACAGTCAACTGTTTAAGAGCCCAAAGAGATAAGGAGTCATCCTACAATGTTAATAGGCTGTACACTCCACATGCTTTGATATGGTTTAATTGGCAAATATATTTAATTTGTGTAAATATAAATTATACTCCAAGAGAAAGGCAACATGTAAGCAAAATAAATGAATAAATGGCTGCATGACCTACTGGCTAAGAGGAAAAGCTGGCTGAACATGAACTTTGCAAAATCAGGACAGGAAGGACCACAATGCATAGCCAAGTCACAGTTAGGAAATCACCAGGAAACTCCAATGATAATGAGCTTACAATTAGCCTTCAGTGACCAACTTTTAGAGACAGTAGTGTCTGTGATGTTCCAACAGGGCAATGATTGTTTTCATCCCTTTTCCTCTGACAAACAACCTTCCCTATTGTCTCCACACCTGCCCAGCAATTGAGCTATCAAGGTTAGCATTAGCCCTTTGTCACCGAACACCAAGACCATTAGCTCATTCTGGACTCCATTGTCCACTTTCTGGACTCTCTTGTTTATTCTGCCAGAGAACCATTAGCATCTTCACCCTTCAGGCTGGAAAAAAGTATTTAAACCTCAGTTTTCAGCCAGCCAACTCACAGTACACTGGTTGCTGGTCGCCACTTGACTGCTCCGATTCCCATTTGTGTACTATCCTTGGACTCTGCGTCTAAATTACATCACTTCACTGTTCTGCTGGATTGGTAAATACTACCCACTTCGCACTGAAAATCTCACTATCCAAAACTTTCCTCCCTTTTCCTTCAGTTAGCCTTGTGTGACTGTGTGATTGTTTGGATCTTGTGTATGTGATTGCAATTCCCCAATAAAACAAACAAGCTTACTTTTGAATCTCTGACTGGTTATTTGCACTAGTACCAGTGGACATAAATGTAAAAGTTTTGGTAAGGTTAAACACCCCCTCCCATCACAGAGCTCCTTTTTGAGTTAATATTCCCCACTGTTTCAAAGAGCCACTGGCATTGCGAGTGGACCCCTGATTCACCCACGTTTTGGTGTAACACCAGAGCAGTTGAAACTGAAAGATGGTTAATTATGGCCCAAGCAACACTGGATGCTATAGCTAGTTAAAAAATACATTGTAACCTAACAAATCTAGATTGTAATTCCCTATCTTATTTTCAGTTAAGAAGATAAAGAGCAATTGTGTTGCTAATGATACATCCCTGTTGCAAGGATTCAACTTTTCCTGGATAAGATGGGATATCCTGTTAAAAATTAGAGTCTCCCATGTTTTTTCAGACCGTGTTACTATATTAACTGGCACTCTTCCAATTAGTTTTAACAATTCACATTAAATGTTTAATATGCTATTTACAATGGCTAAATTGTGTAGTTAGGGAACATCCTCAAATTTCTAATTGTCAGCAGCTGATATTCCCTATGACATAACATGTGGGACTGTTCTTTGTTTGTTTTATGTCATTGCAATCTGTTGTAAGATGCCTTGAGGATCATTTGATAAATCTTTTAAATAATTAAATGCAGTCTGTAAAGATCTACTTAGCAGAATGGTTTGGAACAATTATTGTAAATAAAATATGTCATAGATATGCCCTATGCAGAACTTGTAAAAGTTGGCTGAGATCAGGAGGTATAGATAAACAATGGAGCTCTGTCATCATAGCTACTTCTCCTGATGCATCCCACCAAAACCCAGTTTAGAAGTCAGGCAACTCCACTAACTTAGGGCTTTTCAATGCACTGGGGAGTGTGGTAGTCAAAGAAGAAATATCCAGTCTTCTCCTGGCACTGAGAAGTTTAGCAGCAGACAGCTACAGGGAGCCCTGTAGAGTCCTGTTGCAAATCCTTGTGACAAAGCTCCTTGCTGCTGGGATGATCTTTCTTCATTCACTGCTCTGCTCTACAGTATCTCAGATATCCCTATGTTGGTGGCACTGCACAGCTTCCAAGGTTGGGATGTCTTCTTGGTCATTGCATAGGTGTAACAACCCTAAACTCAATTAAAAAATGTACAATGTAGTAAGATCAGCTTACAGAATCATAAATACTGAACAGGATGCCAGGTATTATATTTTTGGATTATTTCTCTACACAAACATTGTTTCTCTACCTTTATGTTTATTAGAAGATTCTTTGCCTTATACCTCTTAGTCTGAGTCCCTTTAGATTTCCTGGAATTTGCCATATTGGTCACTTGGGCTCCCAAGGGTGCAGAACCTAGTCTTATCTGATAGTCCAATCAACATCCTCAGCCTACTTAAGTATTTCTTAAGCCTTAGTCTATCAGGATAATTAACAGCAGAACAAGTTACAGCTTTATCCTAATATTTATTTTAATAACATAGATAATACAGATAAGTGGCATAGCTTACATAGACTTTAAATCAGTCTAAATGCACTTCTTCTTATAACAAGATTTTCACACTTTTAGAGCTATGGCAAAGCCTATTTACAACTAATTCTACACCAGCATTTGTATATTAAAGTAATTTCATCAAGAAAGGAAAATAATTTACTATGCTTAGGAGTTCAGGTTATCAGGTATTGCTTCATGCAGCAGCAACTAAGGCATGGATCAGGTTTGCCAGGAGCAAAATCTGCTGCTTTGCTGCCCAAAAAGCTTCTGTACATATTCTCTGCAGCCTCCTTTGAGCCAACCGGGTAAAAGATCTCCTCTATACTCCATTTATTTAGACATCCCTCTCACTTAATCAAAACAAAGATCTTAGATAAGGCGTCACACACCTAATACTCTTGTCTCTCGGCTGGCTTCCATCCTCATTGCATAAGCCAGTAAACCCAAATGATCACTTCTGTTATAAGTCAGTTATCTACTTACAGTCTGTCTCAATCTTTCAAAGTTACCTGTATTTATAGCGAGGTTGTCTACATGCCTGGAACTACCCATGTGTCTATTCTCAGTACTTACTAGTATAAGCATTCCATACTAGTAGAAGCATTCATATAAGCATTCCAGCTTCCGAGACTTAAGGTTGCAAACCTAACACCAAAATAAATGCAGACAGTATCAATCTTCCTGAATTACCTATAGCCATATTGATGCTGGATTCAGAAGTTCTTGTTCAAAAAGTAAAATTGTGACTAGTCCTATGGCTTTAGAGTTTGTCTTGATCCATTCAGGAGAAGAGATGAGATCTTTCAGAAAATGCTGAGACTTATATTAGGGTACCTCATTTTCCCCCTTCTTCCTTCACTCTTATCCCAAATAATTCACATGACAAATTAAAGTTACTACCTATTTTCTTCCCATGAAATAGACATTCTGCTTCATGACCAGTTTTTAGAATTAGTAAGTATCAAATGGCAAAGACAAGGAATGTGATCATGGACAATCTATGGTGGGGTGAGATGGATCCAGATGTTCAGGGGTCAAATTCCACCCATCAAATCCCATTTTGAACTGTACTGGCCCCAGAAAGCCACAAAACAAATGTTCACTTTCAGGTTTGTATGTTACTCTGGTGTTTGTTTGGCTGTTGTGTGGGATCTCTCCACCCTATTTTAAGGCAAAGGCTTACAGAAATGGAAATATAAACTATTCTGACAATTTGAGGAGGGACATGAGTTGGGCTTAGAAAAGCTCTTAGATCTGAAATAAAAGCTGCATGCAACCCATGTCCAAAATAATCAGAACCCCTGTTAGAAAGATTAGAAGCAGAGAGCCATTTTTGCACAAAGTATCACATTCACTTGGGATAATCAGTTAGGGCCCTGCAGCTGAAAGGAAAAGGGGTACCTTGCTTTCTTCTCTCTTGCTGATCCATCCTCCATCAATCTCTTACTCTCTTTTTGACATCCTCATTTCTCATTCCCTACAGCAGAGAGACAGGTTGCTCTTGCCAACAGTCTGAAGCGATCACTTTTGGAGAGCTGCTGAAATTAATCTGAGGGCTGCCTGTGGCTCTAAGATCACAGTTTGCCCACCCCTGCTACAGACCTTCTGCTCTCCAAAACATTTATCACAGAGTATAATCTGAGCTCCTGTTTGGAAGGATGAGATGAGCTGGCATCAAGGTTATAAAAGCAGCATGGAGCAATGCTTTCTCTTTCATATTTTCTCTTCCTTTCAGAACATCACTTCATGCTTCAAAAGCTCATAAACAGACAAGTCTCTTCACAATCATCACTCTCAAACAGTGATGGGATGGGAGGTGGGACATCTGCTCCAGAAGGATCTGACTTTAGCAGCAATTGGTCAATTGTGTGGGATGTGACTGAGAAGAGCCCAAAGAAAAGTGATAAATATAGCTAAAATGGCTATTCTGAAGGAAAGAAAAGGAGACAACTGCTGGCAAGCTATGACCTCTGGAAGCTGGATAGATTTCAACATCTGCTTCTCCTAACACTCTTCAACAAGATTAGGAGTCAACAAGATTATATTATTGCTCATATATCCATGTAAAGCTTGAGCTTTCTAACAGGTGTTCTTCAATATAGAACAGCAGCAACAACAACTCAAGTGCAAGAATGAGATGTTTATATTTGATTACATTGCACACAGCAAAGTACTAGAGATTTTTTCATTCTTGACAAGAAAGAGTCTCAGTACATCACAATACCCTGTCAAGAATATGGCCAGCCACTGCAAGACTTTTCAGAGTTCTTGACTTTTGAGTGTTTATGTTTGTTCGTGTGAAAAATTCATTTGTGCAAAACCTTTGATGAAAATGAGTGTTTCTGGGAGGTTTTGCCAAAGTATTCTCACATCCCAAAGTATTTTGGGAAATTATTCCATGCAGAAAATCATGGTTCTATACCAAATTCTTGCTTTTTGCACAAAACCACCACAGATTATGTCATGGCACCTAGGTTCTGGTGCTAGAGCATGTGCAGAGTGCAAAAACAAGAAACTATGCTGGATCACAGCCAGTTGCCCCAGGCTGGAAACATAGACACGCAAAGTGTGTCTAGGCTAAGCTAAAGTTTATTTGGAGCACTGCAGGATACATACTGCTTCAGACAGCATTTGCCATGAAGTATAAAAAGCCAATAATGTGAACAAAAATGGCAAGGCAAAAAGAGAAAAAATAGAGAGAACTTTCATATGATGTAAGTTTTTTAACCTCTGTTAGCCACACCCCAACCCACACCATGTGACGTGATTCCCATGTTTTAGAGCTTTCCCACAAGACTGGAAAAATATGGCAGCTAGGTAGCCATAACAACCTTGCACCCGGTACTACCAAGGACATAATGAGAGTAGTTTGACCTCTTCCTCTCACCCACAAGAAAAAATATTTCTAGTCACACCACACAAACAATCAAGTTCAAGCAGAATACCTGACACATTATGCATGCAAAAACTTTTTTCTCCAGAGGCATGTGTGCTTTTTTGTGTAAAAATTAGTGAAGGTAGGACTGCTGAATCAGCTTTGTCTTTTAGTCTGAACTTGAAATGAGCTGTTCAAGATTCTGAACCTATTTTGAGGTTAGGGTTTAGCACCTTGGACAACTCCTTTAAAGTCTGGACTAACACATGGACATGGGCAGGCAAGTCACTAATCATCCATCTACCAGCCCAGCTGGTATCAATTTCTATGGTTTGGATGCCTAGACAATACTTTCTGCAAATGTAATGGCTTCTTCTATTTGTGAAGGGTCCTTTGCCAGTGGAGGCATTCACTGAAGGAAGAGTTGGAGTCATATATTACTAGCCCATCACAGCCCCTCATTCCAAAAGCTACATTGAAGGTTTGGTTGGGATACTTTGGGGCAAAGTGGTACTTGTAAAGTGGTGGATAGATGGGTGAGGAGAAAACAAAAAATGACCTCCCTTTTTTCCTCCACTGGAGCATCTCATGAGTGAAGGTCCACTCATTGGAAGTCTGCATCCAATCCATTCAATATTATATAACTTTTAGTGTTGCGTTCTTTTTGGGATACCCACCTTTTTGGTCTGGTATCTAAAGTAGCCACATTTTCTTTTTCTTCTGTGCTATTCCCATAGTTCTCCTTCTGTGTCATCCCTTAGGTCCATTAAGCAGAAGGATTTGGATTTGGCACTCAGTTCCAACCTCATTGTCTAGGGAAAAGTAACTCAGCTTTATATTTTTGCTTAGATTCATGGGTCCGTCTAAAGAAAATTCTCTTTTTAAAAAATGAAAAGTTGAAACCCATCACTAGGCCAGGTTACAGATTAAGTTGCTGGCAAATGCCATGTGTTTAATGAGTCAAGGGGTGGGGGCTATTACCCTAATAGTTCTGTTATTTTTCATAGATATTTATCATTATCATTATCACCCCTCATCCCAGTGAACACCAAGAAAGCTGCCTATTCGTCACTGTGAAAGGAGCCAGGATGTACAATATATCACACTGCTACTTTTTAATAGGCTCTGAAGCTCTTGAGCGTGATTTATATATTTTTTCCATATTTTGGTAATTTGATGAAAGCTCTCCCATATAATAGACATTTTTCATTCTCTCTCTCTCTCATCTGCCTTCTACCTCTTGTCGGTCTCAAACTTTGCCTCCAGCAGTCAACGCCACATGCTTTAGAGCAGCTAACTTGCTCCAGTCTTCTCAGATCCAAGATCCATTTCCTTTCCATCCAAAATTTGTAAGGTGGTACCCATTTTCATTTTTATTTTTTTTAGTGTTTAACTTTTTAAAAGAAAAAAATAATTTTCTACAAGCAGGTAAAAATGATAATTCAACACAAATATATTCCCTAAGATCCTACATTGTGCTTGTGAGGGGTAAATCTAGGTTTACATAGTTACATGGTTCTGCACTATGCCATCTTTCTGCTGAATGCTAACGCTGCAATTGACTGAAAATCTGCTGGTATGCCTGCTTAATTTCCCAGTGTGAAATGGGGAATGTAGAATGTTTCTGCAATCTCAGTGAACTGGCAATGAAAGCATTGGTAAATAATTAGCTACACACTGTCCAAGAATGCAAGCAGTATGGTAGGAATCTTTTTGGTTAGTTCCAACTAGAGCAAACCCATTTAATCAGTTGTTGAATGGTGAGTCATCATATAGGTAAATCCAACCAATCCAGTGGCTAGTCAGGATGAATAGTAGGACTTAGTCCTATGGGAAATGATTTCATTTGTAGAACTTTGTTGATGCAACCATGAAATGAGTACATCTGTTGTGCAATGGACAAAAATGTACAACTGCCTGTGTAAGGGAACTTGCGCATGTGCATGACACCAACAGGATTAGGGCCATTTAGTGCAAGGCAAATATGCACTCCCTTTTTCACAGACATAGTCATATTAGTCTGTTTCAGTAGAAATAAAAGGGGAAGCAGGAAAAAAAATAAAGGAGTCTATAGACTAACTGCATATTTTGGCATGAGCTTTCATGAATTACAATCCACTTGCTTAGATGTTCAATATTGTTCAATGTTCAGGACTCAGGAATATATGTTTGTATGTATGCGTGAGAGCCAGCATGGAGTAATGATTTTGAGTATTGGACAACAACCCTGGAGACAAGAGTTTGATTTTCTGCTCAGTCATTGAAACCCATTGCGTGACCTTGGGCACAGCACACACTCTCAGCCCCAGAAAATGATGTGAAAGGTTCACCTTAGAGTCACCGTAAGTCAGAAATGTCTTGAAGACACACAACAGCGGCAACAATATATGCATGTATGTATGCATTTTTCACATTTTTCCTAAAATTTGAACACAAGAGAGCTTACACCATATTTTAAAAATCCCATTAACCGTTATGCTTTAAATTACATGTTAACTTTAAAGTTAACTTTAAAGCAGCATTTTTAAACACCATGGCCAGTATTCTGTATCAGCTACTCAGTTAAGTATACTTAAGTATGGTAACTGTTCTGTATTCACAATCAGTCATGATCATGACTCAATTGCTATGATAGTAGGTTCCGCTTCTCAGCCCACTTTATCAGGCATGAGTTGCATGAAGAGAAGAAAGTCCATTCTGCTGGTGATTGAAACATGGGTTTGGGGGATGGGAGTGGGCCAGGAGAGGTTGCTTAATTAAGTATACTAAGTAGCTGATATAGAATTCTGGCCCACATTAATAAAAAGTTTTAAACTTTCAAAGTCAAGCATTTTCATTTAAACCCAGTTGGTTGTCAAGGACTACTTGAATGAAGAGGTCTTTGCCTGCTGATAGAAGGATAGAAGGGAGAATTTAGCTTAATCTCTCTCAGGAGGGGATTCCATAACCACTGAAAAGGCCTTTTTCTGTGTCGTTACCAAATATACATTGGATGATGGTGGGATTGAGAGAAGGACCTATCCTGAAGATCTGAAAAGCAGGTGGGTTCTTGGGGGACATATGGTTCTTCAGATAACTTCCTGGACCCAAGACAGATAGGGCTTTATAGGTCATAACCAGCACTTTGAATTGTGCCTGGAAATGGATTGGCAGAAAGTGGAGCTGTTGTAACAATGGGATTACGTGTTCCTTGTAGCCAGCTACAGTTACGTATGCATCTTTAAGTAGCTATGGGGAAGGGATCAGAAAGAAATGAGACACAGCAAAAAGACAGTTGTTACACTGGTCATAAACCTTTAAAGGAGTGGTTTAGCCTAAAGATTTGGGGAAATGTAAGCTAATACAGAGGTATGTTAGGCTGCTAGGTTGGTAATTGAATCTGAGATATGAAAGCTATACCTTCTACTTTCAAGAAAGTTTGCTTTGTTCAAGGTAGTCTTTTCTTCAAGAGGATTTTGTTATTCCTGTTATGTACATAACTGTAATGAAAATATAGCCTATGCACCCCTTATTTCCTTACAGCTCATTTTTACAAATAATGCTCTCTTTTTTTAACTGACATTTCATCAACCACTTATTGCAAACATAGCTATTGCTGAAAAAAATCAATTCATTGAAAGATGAGGAAATTTTGGGTACTTCCCAGAATGCTAACGCTAGAGAAAAATAGCTGCTTCTGTGTATTGCTTTCATTTGTTTAAATCTGCTTAGATTTGATGCAAGTATATCGCTGAATTTAGTATGAAATCTCATAGCATTAATCTAACATGTTTCTGTGTCACGAAAATATATTAAAAAAGGGGAAAAATAATAATTACAAAGCAGAGGTACCATTGCTAAAAGATAAGGTAATCACACAGAAAGGAGGCTTGTGAAGAAAGATGTGGATTTTACATGGGTTTTATATATGTGAAGACAAGAAAATACTCAAGTCAAGCTATCAGTCAGACGTTTTGAGATACAGAATTTCAATGAGAGGGACAGACATCAGTATCTATTTGTATTGGAAGCCATGAGGTCACCCAAGGACTGTAAGTAGGTCAAGAAGAGAAGAAGGCCAATAACAGATGCCAGAGAAACTTCAACAGAGGGAAAGGGGGTATTTCTCCAAGCACAGAAGGCAGTCAAACTTCACTCCCTCCCATGCATTTCAATTGGGTGGAAGAGAGAGCCATATAATTCAGTCAAGAATTATATCCCATAATGGGAGAAAGTTGTTACTCCACTGGAAAACCCTAGTCCGGGGTCTACAATTTTGATATTAAAACATGATTCAATCTACCTGAGAGGCCACCCGGATGGGCACATAGGCAGCGATGGTTAAAGATCGAAAACCAGTTCAGGCCAATAAAATCCCCAGTCACATAGCCCCAGGAGACCTCAAGATGTGTAAACCCACAATAAAAAAAGGGTCCTCAGCCCCGAGATGCTGACTTGAGGGGATTAGCATGTCTGCCCCAAACTGAGCAAATATTCCATCAGGCAAGGACCATTTACATGAAGTCATACCACAAACTAACACAGCTGAAGATCCTGAGACTTTGGCAACCCTTGCAATCTCATCACATGAAAGAAATTACCATGGTGGAGCTTCATTAGCACTCCAACACCCATTGTTCTCCCCAGCAAAAGGATTAGTCCTCCAGGTACTTTTCCCCCTACAAATAGTCCCAGTTTTTGAGTGGTTCTTTGGATCACTCCCAGTCATCCCAGCAGACCATTTCTCCATCCGCTGAGTGATCCCCTCAGCCCTCTCCATGCTGAGCCCCACTTCTCCGCTGCTTTCCTGGACCCAGGACTTCAGGAAAAGGTGCAGTATTACCCCAACTACACCCCTTCAATATCCCTCTGTCCAATTTCCTCTCTTTCATTTCTTAATAGCTCATGGGTGCATGTGTGAGTGATTGTGTTGCTGCATGATATTTTCATTCAATAAAATCATATATTGGACCTTTTTGTTTGGTTTTTGGTTTGGTCTGACCCCGTAAAAACTGGGTAAAAAGACCCCACTAGGTTACCCTGCTTCTCGCATTGCTATAGCTCATGCTCTGACTAGTTTCCATTCCCCATCACGTAGAGCACACTGAGGTGTCCCCCAAGGGACTCCAGAAATCAGGGTAACAAAGGTGGCATACAAATGTAATAAATAAATATTTGTTGCTCTTGTTTTCCATTTATGTGAGAATTTCTCTGGGTTGGGTAAAATATGCATACGCAACACATACCATAGACTCATGGCTTCCAGGATGCATAGCCCCTACCATATGTTGGCCTGCTGGATGTATACTGAAATCATACATTGTAGTCTTTGTAGAAGCACTGCAAGAGAACTCCACTAGGCTTAGTGTATGCTACAAAGCTAATTTATGACTATACCAGTGTACTTGTTCAGAGCTTGCCTGTATTGTTACGAAGTATCAATTGGTTAATTGTTTTATTGCCCAGTGCTACAATGTATCTGGAGAGGAGGGAAAGATCACAGCTGAGGGAAAATGAAAGTGTAAAGGCTGGTGTTTTGAGAACCTGATATCTCCAGGATAAGAGAGAACAAATATGTTCTTGGGTCAAGGATGAGAAGTGGGAACCAAATGATTGTCTGGGAACTGCCTGAGAAATGGTGTGATTTTAGATTTAATATCCTCTCCAATCACAGTTTTACATGCCAAAATTTTGGAACTGTATCTATTTAAGTGGTTAGCTCCATGCCTGCTGTAGTCTTGGAAGAAGTCTGCTGTGTTGCCTCTATTTTCTACAAATAAATACTAGAGTCTACCACAGAGTGAAGTTTATGGAGTGTGGCTTATCCAGTGCAAGACAATGGCTCACATTTGACTTTGTTACCCTGTTTTCTGGGGGTCCCGGGAGGGACACCTAAATGCGCTCTCAATTATGTCAAAAGGTGGGGAAATTAGCACAGAGCACAGCTGGCAATGAGAGGGGCAGGGCAACGCAGCGAGATCTTGAAGCCAACGTCTACAGGGTCAGGCCAAGTCAAGGAACAGACAGAGGTTGAACTAACAATGGTGATCTTTATTAAAATACAATCAAACGGTGTATGCGGCACACTCACACAGATAACTATAGAAGATAAAGGTTGGAGTGAGACAGAGGGATTTTTAAGAGGGATTGTTGATTTGGGTGATACTACACCTGTCCTGAAGCCTGGGTAGTTCATTGCAGAAGTTCGGAGGTGCGTAGTCTCAGTACATGGGATTGAGGGGAAGGTTTGCCAAGCACAAGGCAACAAGGCTGGGAGGAAGTAGGGAGTGATCCGAGGAAGGTCTCGGAATCAGGGGTTCTCATAGGGAAAATGTAGCCATAGGCTAGTCTGTACTTGGGGGAAAACAATGAGTTTTGGGCTAGAGACAAATCCTCCGAAAGGTCGGAATTTAGCATGATTGAGTTAGTTCTGAATTGACAAAGGAGTAGACAGTATGCAAATGCAGAGTGCTTGACAGATGAAGATTCTCCTAATCCTAATGCTCGGGGCATGGAGTTCTTTGTAAGTAGCTTGCATACATAATAGTGTACTTGCCAGGAGGTCTTCTAAAGTGACGATCTGGCTATTTCTGGCCTGCCTGGGTGGGTAATGGAACGTCCAGTGATTAGTGGCCATGCCTAGTTTTGTGCTTGTCCAGGGGCCTCACAAACACGTGAAGAGGGATGGTAGAGGAAAGCCAAATTATTGATATCAAACTGATATCTGACATCCCACAAGTCCGGGCTAGAAACTGCAGTAACAACTTGATGTACCCATGTGTTCTCAGTGCTGGTCTTCAACGTACAAGAGCCATTGGTGTTACTAGCTGCATACCTCCATGCTTTGATAAGGTTTAATTGTCAAATATTAATTGGTACAAATATAAATTATACTCTGCTATGGCAGCATGGCCATGCTGACTGGGAAGAAAAGCTGGCTGAACATATGTGTTACAAACTAGGCCAGGAAAGCATAGCCAGATCATAGTCAGGAAATCACCAGGAAGCTCCAGAGATAATGCATTTAGATTTAGCCTTCAGTGACTTAATATTTAAGAGACAATAGCATCTGAGATGTTCCCACAGGACAGCTGATTATCTTCACTTCTCTCCCTCTGACTGTCAAGGTCAGAGACCCAGGCAGCAAGCCAGCCCGGAGAAGGGAGTGGGAGAGCTAGTAGAGTCCTGCCAGGAGGAGTCAAGCAAACACTTTACACGAGGGAGTTCATTTACCAGAGCGTCAAGTGAATGCCGTAGTCAGAGTTCCAAAAGCCCAGGGTCCAGAGATCAATTCAAGGTAACAGGAACCAGGTGCTAGGAGCAAGGAACAGGCAAAAGGAGGACTTGAAAGAAGTTTGCCACAAGCAAAGGAAAGCTTCCAGGCATGCAGTTATATAACCCAAGTTATATAGCCCAGTGTGGCTAGTCACTGCTTCTTGAACTTAATCAAGGAAGCCTCCCTTTGCTCAGTTCTCTTGAATCTCCGCCTTGTTTGTGGGCTGATTGGCACAGGCTCCAAACCATCTTCAGAATTGGATCCCTGTTGCCCTAAAGGAGCAGGCAGAGGAACGTCCAAGCCTGCTTGGTCCATGGCAGCAGGGGGAGCTCTCAAGCTGCAGGACTCATCTCCAGCCAGAGCCACAGGAACCAACAGCTGCTGCCCATCAGCAGCAGCTCTGACAGGGGCTTCAGTTATCACACTGACAAGCAAAGTTCCCTTTTGTTCCGGTACCTGTCCAGCAATTAAGGAGCTATCAAGGCTACCATTAACCCTTGGTCACTTAAAGTCAAGACCATTAGTCAATTCCGGATCCCATTGTCCATTCTCCAGGCTTCATTGTTTACTCTGCTAGAGAGCATTAGCACCTTCACCCTCCAGACAGAAGAAGAGTATTTTAACTCCAGTTTTTTGCTAACCAACTTGCAGTGCACTGGTGCCACTCTGCCTCTCCAATTTGCTGCATCTAAGCCACATTGCTTCTTCTTCTCTGGGTAAATATTACTTACTTCACCCTGAAAATCTTGCTGTCCAAAACTTTCCTCCCTTTTCCTTCAGTTAGCCTTGTGTGATTGTGTGACTGTTTGGAGCCTCTGTGTTTGATTGCAATTCCCCAATAAAACAAATAAACTTACTTTTGGATCTCTGGCTGGTTCTTCCCTGTACTAGTATCAGTAGACATAGTCTAAAAAATCTCGTAAGGATATCCCTCTCTCGCAGGCCTCCTCTTTGAGCTAATATTCCCCACCTTCTTGTGGAGGCACTGGCATCACAGGTGGACCCCTAAGTCACCTACATTTTGCAGTAACATTGGGTTGCAGAAGCCCATGGAATAGATGCTGCTGGTGGATTGAATCTCTCGTACTCTCTGCAGAGCCCTTCACAGGCTCCCAGATCTGCCCCACAGCCTATTTGGAACAGAGAGCAGATGTGCAGCAATTGAGAAGTAAAGAAGGAAACCCCCTATTGTGCAAAGAGGAAATTTGAATACCCATGATGCCCATCTCGATATAATTACCAGCCTTGATACGTTAGACTATTTTGCCAGGCAGGTCTACAAAAATTGTAATGCAGAATACATGAAGTAAGTGGAAGCTGATAGAACTTTAAAAATCCAGGCTCTTGTTCATTAAAGATTTAAATGCAAAAGAAAGAAAGTGTTCATGCAAAGTGAACAATGAACTAGCTCACCAGTGTACTCCTTGTATAATTCAGTCTTCTGTCAGAATAATATAGCTATAATAATTCAATTATATATATTGTGGACACGCAATGGCATCTTCCTCTGGGTATTCAAACGTGTCAAATTGCAGCAAAAATTGCTAGCAGCTTCTTTTCATGCTGGTAGAAAGTTCTTTCTATGTAAATGGTGACATATTTTATTTAAATCCAATCCAGAGGATTAAATGAGAATTGTAGATAGACCAATCTGATTAAACAACATTCTACATAAAGGCTTCGTCTATGTATCTGGATGCCCACTTTTTGTAACAATAAACCAAACTATAGAAACTTTTGGTAAATCCAATGGATTTCCTATTTGAGTTCCTGTGATGTAGAATAGTAGTGGACAACCATTTCTAGTCCTATTTTCATGCAGAGATGCCCAGCATTGCTGCTTTCTGTGCAAAACAAGCACATAGGAATTTTGCAAAAAACAAATCCAGAGTAGCAGAGTGTTTTTTTTTTCCTGTGCAGAATGCAATATTTTCTGTGTTACTATTTCTGCATTAAAATATTATTTTTCATGAAAAAATGCTATTTTCTGCCCAAATCCATGTATGAATTTCATGCAGAATAAGTCCTGAATTGAAACAACCTTGGAAAATTGTACGGTTTTTGAAGATTTTTCTTATAGTGGGAAAAAAAATTGAGAAAATTATTCCTTGCTACCGTGGAGGAGAAACTTGATGAAGAGTTACACCCCTACTGAAAAGTGGCAGGTATAAAGGCAAAGAACACAATGGCATGGAAACTCATATCATGATAGTGGTGAATTATATGGGGAATATTTGTGCATGTTTTGGATCAGGTATGGGTGGCTCAACACTGGAAGACTATTTTAGCAGCATGCCTGTCGTGAATTTAACACAAGCTTTGGGCCCATACTTCTGCTTCTCACATCTCATCTCAGGAGTTTCTTTGACAGACTATTTCATTGCTTCATTCCAAGCAAGCACTTTGCAGTGGTAGTTATTAGCCATCTATTTCATTACTTGTATTTATAGCTAAATCTGTTTGGAGTTTGATTCCATGCCCCACCAATGCAGAATCATTCCTAATTATTCTATTCATTAATTTAAACATAATTGCTACTTAAACTTGATGTAATGGCACTTTCATGGTATTGTCTGGAAGAGAATTGTTGTTAAAACAGAAATGCACATCTGGATTCCCAGGTGGTCTTGTTTAGAGATTCAATAGTGGGTGAGCGACTTTGTAGCAGAAAGATACCAACAAGTAGAAATGATGAGGACCAAAAATTAATACATTCTCAAAAGATGAAGGGATTTGTAACTTATTCTGGAGAATCTGTTTCAATCTGTTGAGTTCTTTCTATCTGTTTTACAGATGGATAAATACTGTGGTGTATAATCTAACTAGGAACTAAGCAGGAGAATGTGATCTGATTCAATAGTGGCTTTCAGTGATGTCTACTGTGGTATAGTTTTGTATCATTGTTTTGAAATGGGTCCAGTCTTTCCTGAAGGATAACTCAGATGGTGGTAGAAGAAGTTTTTGCTTGACACTATGGCTATTAGATCATTGTATCCCTGTCCGTTAAGAACATATGAAGCACCAATATATATGAGAAAAGGTCTATCTAGTCTGGCATTCTGTTGCCACAGTGACCAGCAAGATGTCATGGAAAGACTAGCACCATGGCTTTAATAAAATAGCACATTCTTGCTGTTGATCTTGACTGTCTGAGATAGAGAGACTTATTGTTTTCCGCTACCATAAGGAATACATAGCCATCATAAAAAGTAGCCACATCTTCCCTGAATTTGTGCAATACAAGTTGAAAGTCTTCTGTCCACTTTTTATAGTAATGAGTTCTAAAGTTTCAATAAGTGCTATGTAAAGATATTCTTCCTTTAAAATGTCCAACTTACCTCTATGCTATTAAAAATCTGCATGAAATTGCTGGGAAAAATTTGGACTATTGATTTGAAGGGTTCATGACCTGCCTAGCTAACAAAGTATTATTTTGGAACTTCTGGCTTGTTCCTGTTTGCATTCCCCTGTTTTAAAAGAGAATAGATGCTTTTACATTTTGTTGGTGTTAACCACCTTGGACATTACAAAGACAACATAGGCATGTAGCTGGATGGATTGACATACACATAGATAGATTTTTTCAAAACTGTCAAGACCAATCAGGTCTCAGCCCACTTCAAAATAAGGTCCCCTTTGGGCTAAGTTATATGAAGAAGTGGCATACAAATAAATGGCTGATTTCTGAGAGTACTTCTTCCTTCCCACATGCTTCCCTCATGAGCTCAAGATACAAATTTATATGAAAATTTTGCCATCTCAACTGGAATCACTGTGATCATGGAAGATGAAGCAAACTTGTTTTCTGCTGCTCCAGAGGGTAGAACCCAGACCAGTGGATTTAAATTACCTGAAAGGAAATACAGTCTAAACATTTAGCACTTCTGACAGTGAGAGCTGTTCAACAATGGAATAGGCTACTTTGGAGAATAGTGGCTTCTTCTTCTTTGGAGGTTTTTAACAGAAGTTGGACAGTCATCTTCTTGGAGTGCTCTAACAGTAGATTCTGACACTGGCAGAAGGTTAGACTAGAAAACTCTGGGGGGTACCTTCCAGTTCTATCATTTTGTGACTTCTTTAGGGCTGAGCTCACAGCATTCGCCTAACTAATCTTGATAACCTGTTTTCCTTATGTAAGGACCACTTTCTACATTACCCAGCCCACATTGGCTCATGAAACTGGATGATGTCCAAATCATTGCTATGAGAACACCCAGCACTTACATATTCCCTTATTCACTGGCTTCTCTGTAAGCCCAGTAAAAAAATCATTCTGAAACACACCCTAATAGCTTTGCAGAACAATGAACTATCACACCATTGAATGTTCTGTCATTAAGCAAGACCAATTATTTCCCAACACATCCATGATGGATACATCTCTAAACTCTTTCAGTTCAAATGAGGGCAGCCTCCATCTATTGTAACTCGTTACTTTACCCTTACTATTCATAAGGCTAGGAAAATCCTTCCAGACATTTAACCTAATATCTTTCAATTTAAGCTCATTACTGTTTAACTTCCTCCCAATAGCACTGGAGAACAAGAGATTACCATTGTTCTCCTACTGCTGTCTATTACACATTTGAAAAGTTAGACTACTACTAAAATTATTCTGCCTTGCATTTACTATAGAAGAGAGAGTCATACCCCTTTTGTGAGTTATAAAGCACACAATGGAAAGGGAAGAATTAACTCTGAGGCAGGCATTATCTGGTAGATATTTCTGGTTCAAAAAAAAGGTCTATTTTTCTCAAGGACTATTGCTGCATGGAGAACAGGAAGAAAGTGTTTCCCATTCCCACTCCATTTCCTATAACATAGAATGCCATTCCAGTAATGTCCAAGGAAACAGTATTCAAGAAAGTGTCCTGGATGAGGGACAGGGGAAGGGGAAAATGAACTCTTTCACTTCCTGCCAAAAACAAACAGGCACATAACTTACGAAGAGATATATTGAATCAGAGCAAAAGCCTATCAAGTGCAACATTCTGCTCACACAGTGCCTACTTAGCTGGCCACAGGATACCTGGCAGCAGGACATGAGTGCAGCAGAATCCACCATCTTGTGCTACATGTTACTCCAAAAGGTGAGTGACTCTAAGGTCTACTCGCAATGCTAGCAGCTCTTTGAAAAGATGTAGAACTATAGCTGAAAAGGAAGGTAACTACAGGACCTTTTCACCTGTATATACTGGTGCCGAGAGACACTAGTTGAGAATCAAAAGAAATGTTTTATTGGGGGAATTCACAGACACCTGAAAGAAATCAAGCAGTTTCATGAACCACAGAGGCAAGCAAAGGGAGAAGAGAGAAAGGTTGGATAGTGGGAGGTTTGGGGATGAAGTATGTGATAGTTACCATTCCAAAAGCAGCAGATGGAGGTGAAATGGCTCAGACTCAGGGTCCAAGGGCAGTATCATGAACAGAAATCTGTTTAGTCATCTTGTCTTCTAGGAAGAGTTCAGGCTTGATTTGATCTTGACCTCATTTATTTGTCTTTTAGTGTCCACAGTAACCATAAACCTTCCCCCAGTACCACATTTAATATGAGTTAATTTTCATCTTGTCAGTTTTCTTCATTATCCAGCTTTCATGTGTATACATAAAAATCAGAAACATTGTGACCTGGATGATTCTGACTTCAGTGTGTAATGATATATCTTTACACTTGAAGATCTTATTTAGTTCTGTCATGGCTGCCCTTCCAAGTGTTAGTCTTCTGATTTCTTGATGACAGTCTCAGTTTTGATTAACAACTGCTATGGTTAGAAATGTGGGGGAAAACCTCACTATTTTCTCAACCTGTCTTGGTTGAGATAGGTTACCTTGCTGCTGTGAGGCAGCCTGCTGAGGATTCTTCAACCTCTGTGAGAGATTTCACTTCCAGCATGGGAGTGAAATGCACAGGTAGTGGTGGCAGTATTATCTGTAATTTACACAAAACTCTTCTCCCAGTGAAGCTGAGCTCACACACAGAGAGAAAGCATAACAGGACAGGTTATCGAAAAAATATACAGAGAACCCATCTGTTCTACTATTTTTGTCACACAATACAACCAAGCAAAATTATCAGCTTGCATTATGTACTGCAGTTACAGATTCATAACCTGGAATTATGGATCCATGACTTCTCCATATTCACTAATACTATGTAGTCACAATTGTTGTACTATTGTGATGATAATATATACCCTCCCAAATGTACTTTACCAGGCAGCAGCCACATGGAGAGATGAAAGTCTGTGTGGCTGGATTTTGGGACGCAGAAGGATGAGAATACTAGACACAGCCTACCAATGCTAGTCACAGCCCACCAGTGAGCAGGGTTCTGACAAGGAATTGCAACAGAGGTCAAACTTCTGATTATTTCAGCCTTGCTTGCTGATGGAAGGGTGTGGAAACATCACCCTCCTGATCCCTGTTTGCCAGCCAAACAGACTTCTATCTCTCAGTGCAGCTGCTGTCTGGTAAAATAGTCTGGGTGTTACCCCACCATGTTGTGACTTAAGGATCCACCTGCAATGCCAGTATCTCCTTGCAAAAGTGGAGAATATTCAGGAGGCCCACAGGGGGTGGTGGTAACCTAATGAAATCTTTCTACTGAGTTTTATGGGGTCTTTGCAGGGAAAAACCAGAAAGAGATTCAATAGTACGTTCAAATTTGCTTTATTGGGGAATTGATTACACGTACATAAGATCCAAATAGTCACACACTGAAACAAGTCTAACTGAAGTAAAAAAGGAGGAAAGGTTTTTAGAAAGTAAAATTAAGGATATCATGAGTAATATGTACTGGTCTTGGAGAGCAGCAAAGAAACAGGGATGTGGCTTAGACTTGTGCCTAAGGACAGTACACAATCAGGAATAGAAGTGACAGTATGGCTACTAGCAAGCAATGTACTGTGTTCAACTGGCTAAAGCTGGGTGTTTTTATACCCGATATCTGCCTGTATGGCATAGGTGTGAATGACTCTGGCCAGGTAAACAATGGAGCTTGCAGAATGGACAATGAGGTCTGGCATGGCTTAACAATCTTGGCATAATGTGACACACAAATAATAGACATCATGATAGCTTTGAAATGATTGGAGAGATGCGAGGACAGTGGAGAGATTTATAAGGCAGTGGGAAGAGGGATTGAAACAATCAGTGGTTTGCTATTGTGACTATTGTTCAAAAGCAGAGTTGTTATGATTAGCTTAAGCCTATTATTTCTGGAGTTAACTATTGATTTCTTGACTATGACCTAGCTATGCCTGAAGGGGGTCTCTGAACTAATTTGCGGTGCATGTGTTCAGCCAACATCTTCAGCCAATGTCTATATATGTATGTATGTATGTATGTATGTTACACATTGATAATTAAGTAGACAATGTGGAAAATAGACTATTATATTTTTTTCCATTTTGCATTTTTTTTCAGAAATGCAGAAAAAAATAGTCTACAATTTGTGAAATCTCTCTAAGACCACCAGTCCTATCACCAACATTGTTGTTGCATTAAAAAGAATGTGTGCAGGAAAGAGAGTGTGTGTTATCTCATTTACCGAGCAATGAAAAAGCAAGTCAGGATTTGCATCACTAGTTACATAGTCTACTCCTTAGCTAGCCAAGTTATTTTCCACAGAAGACAGTGATGCAATTAGAAAGAGAACAGATGTTTTATTTGTCAATTTCTGACTGCACGAACAAGAACACGCACACTCACTCACACATACACACACACACTCTTCTCACAGGCCTCTTTCCAAAGCTGGCCTAAGACATTAAATGACTGAAGAAGAAAAACAGATGTAGGGTTGCCATATTGCAGCTCTCTGAATCCAGGCATCAATTTTACATATTAATTTGTATTTTAATTATGTAAATTCAAGACAGTAATTATCACATTTTTTCCTGTGACTGTGTTTCAGCCTTTGCATCATTTTTAATAGTAACTAGTCTTAGACACAGAATTTCCAGAGTAACATTTAAAGTGCTGTAATTGATACAGAGATACATGGATTCAAATCCTTGCTTGGTCATGGAAGTTACCATATGATTTTGGGCTGCTGTTATCATCAGATATCTTATTATCAATAAGATTTAAATTTTAATCACCAAGCAGTCTGCTCCAACAATCAAATAACTACACCACTCTCGCTCTCATAGAACCTTCAATATCATTCAGCTTTTACCTCGCTTTTTTTTCCATCTCTTGTCCTTCATTCCAGCTGCTCTGTTGCTTTCTGTGCAATCTTTGCAAGGAGCTCCATTATCCCCAAACATGAGTGGCTCAGGGGTCCACAATGACAATACCTCCATGCAACAGTGTGGAATATTAGCTAAAAATAGAAGGCCTGCAAGAGGGGGGCAATTTAATGAGATCTTTCACACCTATGTTTACCAGTCGGTCTGCAGGAAAGAACCAGCCAGAGATCTAAAAATAAGTATAATTGTGTTTTATTGGGGGAATTAATCACATGCATAAGATCCAAACAGTTATGGAATCACACAAGGTTCACTGAAGGAAAAGAGAGGAAAGTTTTGGATAGCAAGATTTCGGGGCGAAGTGGGTGATATTTACTAATTTAAAAGAGCAACAAAAAAGCAATGTGGCTTAGATGCAAGTCTAAGGACGGTATACGGTCAGAAATTGGAGCAGCAGAGTGGTGACCAACAATTGATGTACTTCGAGTTGACTGGCCAAAAACTGGAGTTTAAATCCCTAATTTCTGCCTGGAGGGCTAGGGTGTTAATAGCTATCTAACCAAGTGAACAATGGAGTTCGCAGAGCGAACAATGAGGTCTGGAATGGGCTAATAGTCTTAAGGTTAGGTGGCAAAGGGCTGATGGCTCTCTTGATAGTTCAGTACTTGTCAGACAGGTTTTAAGACAAAGGAGAGGTTTGCTTGGCCAGAAGAAAAGGAGTTAAGACAATCTTCCAGACACTATTACCTAAAAGGTTGCGTCATTAAGGCTAGCTGAAAGCCTATTATCTCAGAAGTTCCCTAGTGATTTCCTGGCCATGATCTGGCTCTGCCCGGGGGTCTCTTCTGATCTAATTCTCAATGCATGTGTTCAGTCAGCCTTTTCCTCTTATCTAGCCTGACCACTCAGCCATAGAAGGGCATGTTTTATATTTGTGCCAATTAATATATTTTGTAATTAAACCATATCAAAGTGTGGGGATGTATGGCCAGGTAACAGCTCTGCTAAACAGACTTCAACTAGAATTTCTTCAAAAAAGCTAAACTTTCCTGGAGAGTTGTTATATTGCCTGAGGGAACTCAGGTTGGTACTGAGAAAGGGAATGTGCTATGTTTAACCCTGTAGCTCTTTGGTCAATCCCAGTCTTAACTGTAAGACTTCACTCACTGGCTAAACATACTTGAAGGCACAGGCTGACCTGACCAGCTGTGTGATACCCTGTGCAGATGGCACTCCTCATCCATTCATTAAAGTGCATACTATACTACCCCAGCTATGCTATTCTGGTACCTAAAGTGGAAGCATCTCTTCACATAAACAACTTCCTATATCTCTGGCAGTAAAAATACAATAATTGTAAATATGATTTTCTTCCAACAATTCCTGCCTTACTTGGCCTTGTATTAGGACTGACTTGCCTTTCTAAATAACTTCTTCTTTTTCTTTTTCTTTTACTCTGGCTTCCAGAACTTTCTCTGGTCTTCAAAAAGCATTCCTCTTCACTATTATAATGGGCTGCAGCAAACATCCACAACGCCTACATTGACTTTATGTTGCAGAGAATGAATTTCTTGGGCTCATTCCAGTTTGTATTTATCTTGACAACAGAAGGATAGATCTCTGTTTAGATCATTTTGCGTGTTCCTTTGCTTGGAAAGTCCATCACAGCAACTTAGAGTGCCAATTTATATTTGGAAGGAAAAGTTCTGAAAATGTTTGTAATCTATTTATTTACAAACTTGAAGAAAAAAAAATAGACTACAATCCCTTTAGTGTCTTGCACATGTTCATATTTCCCTGTGGAAAACATCTTTGTCCTATGTGCCTCTTACACATTTGGTTTAAGGTTGTGGAAATCGAGTTGTGCATGAGTTGCCACTGCACACACAGATATATGGGCATGTACATGTGTGTGAATGCACATGCACAGTTGGTCATGTATGTGGTTGTGCATGTGAGTATGTGTTCAATTGCACAATTCAACACAACACCAAGACCAATCAAAGCATTCACTCATTGGCTAAACACACTTGAAGGCACATGTGAGCTTGTTTCTCAGAAAAACCAGTAGAAAGGACAATGTTCTGTTTGGTTCCATATACAGAGATTATATGATATCTTGAAGGATCTCAGCTATAGTACTATGGAACAAGTCCGCACAGACAACCAGTGGAGGATTCATAGCAACATCAACCCAATGGAAACAGCACTGTGGAATCCTAGTTGTTTTCTAGAACTCTCTTTCTGGGACAGCAGCATTCCTCCTTTCTTCTGCAGAAGGGGTAGCGAATAGATAAACTATGTGTGAACCTTGGGCGTCAAGTAAATATACTTCCTCACTCTACTTGCAAAGCTTCTTCCCATCTAAAAGGTAAATGTCAGTTACCATTTAAGGGCCAAAATAGTCTGCAGCTCTAATTAAAGTCTAAAATTAAACAGAGACTAAATAGATACTTCTAGGAAACCTTGAACACCAAAGCCTTTCTCAGTAGAAATGAAGTTCAAACCACTATACCACTCTAGCTCTCATCTCAGGGATGCTTCTGTTTCTGAAGCATCCCTGACAGATGGCTGTCCAGTGCTTTCTTGGGAGCTGTCAGTGTTTGCACAATATAAAACCACCCAAAGTTACCTTCTGTTACTTTCAAGACTAACAAATGCATTGTGACATGCAATATGATGTGGGCATCTTTTCCACGGTTTGTGCCATGATAAAAGTGTCAGTCATGCAGGTACAAAACAATTCATAGAATCATAAAGCTGGAAGATGCCACAAGGGTCATCCAGTCCAACCCCCTGCCATGCAGGAATAACACATCAAAGCACTCCCGACAGATGGCCATCCAACATCTGTTTAAAAACCTCCAACGAAGGAGACTCCACCAAACTCCAAGGCAGAGTATTCCGATGTCAAACTGCTCTTACCATCAGGAAGTTCTTCTTAATGTTTAATGTTCCTAATGCTACTTCTCTGTCATTTATAAAATGATCATATATACATATATATATAGGGGGGGAGCGTAGTGCAAGCAAGGCTGGATTAAGATATTCTGAGGTCATTAACCAGGTGAAATTGGAGAGGCACCATAAGCAAGATCTCAATAATTTTCTTTTCACAAATTATTTGTATCTTTCTTCCTTTTATTTATTTAGTGCAGAATTTAAGAATCAGAAGCAGCTTCCTTACAGTGCAATCCTAAATGAAAGATGCACTGTCTATACAGGATTAGAATTAGCTGAAAGTGCCTTCTGCTGGCATAAATGCCATTCTTCTGGATTCTGCTGGCAGATGTCAGGCCACAATAAGGAAGGAATGGAATTATGCCAGATCCAAATTTCCTCCAGTTGGGATACAAACATAATGTGAGCACAAAAGATTCAACTGGCTCCTGAACCCAAAACAGTCCCAATCTGGCTGCTGGAAATTATTTTCCAACACCCAAGAGATGTTGGAAATTATTTAGGAGTCTCTTCACCCTGACCTATCTTTGTGCTGATGCTATCACACCATACGCCCTGCCCTGTTGTGTCCACAGCAAGCAGGCAGTAAATCAAAAGCGGCACAGCTCCTAGTTATGAGGCAAGAGTCAAAGAATGTCCAAACAGAAAGGAAGGCTAAAGCAAACAAATCTGAAGGGGCAAATCCAAGCCACAGTCCAGACAGACAGAGTTCCAAGACAACCGGATCCAAGAGCACAGTACAGGGTTTCAGAGCCAAAGAGACCAGTTGCTGACCCTGGGTGAAAAGGCCAGCTGGATCCTTCTTTTATCTATGGTTGCTGTCACCACAGGTGTTCCCTCATTAGGGCTCACTTGCTACTTAAACGGGCTGAGCGACACAAGCTCTCCCTTTCCCAGTGTCTCTGCTGCAAAGTAGGTGTGTCAGCTATGTCTTCCTCTATTTGTTCTCCTGGCTCAGGCCCTTGCTGTTCTTGTTCATTATCTCCCTCTGGACCAGCTTCTGGGGACACTTCAGCTTCTGGGGAGGCTTCTGCCTCAGAATCAGAATCTTCCTCCTTGCTGCCACTATCTCCAAGGCAGTCCATGACACCCTCCCCCATTCTGTGGATTAGTAAAATTAGTAAACAATGTCATTTTCATATAAAAACTAGACTCTTATGACTATAAAAGCATGTGGAAACAGAACACTAGTTATAAGTACGGGCTAGGTCAGGATGAACTCAGCATGGCCAGGTCATAAATTCACGAAGATTAGGTGGGAAAACCCAGTATTAATGGGCTTCCAATAATCCTTTCAATAGCCCTGGCAACCAAGACAACAGTAAACCAAGTGAAGCAGGCAAGCACTCCTGTTGTGTGCATTTCCTACAGAGACCTTCCTCATTCACGTTATCCAACCAAGACATTAAGAAGACATCACAACTCTCATTGATGTTTTGTCACCTGAAGTAAGGCAATCAATCCATTTTGTGCCCCTTTTGTTTACTCTGCCAGACAACCATTAATTCACACCCTTTGGGGTGGAAAACAGAATATAAAAGTCCCAGCTCCAGCCCAGGTAATTTGCTAGCCCTTTGGGCATCATGCTGCACCAGAGATTCCTATTCCTCCATGCTGCCCTCTTGTTTGAGCCATTCCTCTTCAATCTTCTGTTTCAGGACCGGTAGGTATTACCCATTCCACTCAACATCTCTCTCTATCCAGTCCTTCTCACTTTTTCTTTCAATAGCCTTGTATAGCTCATGAAATTGTTGGATTTCTTATGTGTGTGTGTGTGTGTGTCTTAGTTTCCAATAAAAATACCCTGTTTAAACCTTTAACTGGAGCCCTCCAGTTAGTATTGGTATACACAGGTGAAAAGATCCTCTCATTAACCTCTCCCAGGCCTCCCTTGAGCTGTAATTCCCCCACTATCTAAGGAGATGCTGGCACTGCTGATGAACCTCAAGGTTCCCCACCTTTTGGTGTACAATTGGTTATGATGAGTATGCCCTGCAGAAAGATATTTCTGCTATCAGGATGATTCCTAATTCTAACTTTCTGCAGTCTGCACATCTTTGTTTTAGAATTGCAGTGCCCACTTGTGTGTATACCTAGCACTGAATGCAACTATGCTGTCTTACTAGAAGTGCACTCTGCAACTAAAACAGTGAAGGTTTTTTTTTTTTAAAAAAAGAAGTGTGTCAGTGCCTAGCCTACCAAACCTTTGAATCATATGTGATGACATTGTAATTTAGTGCAGAGTTTTAAATGTATTCAATGCCTCTACATTGTTTCTAGGGTTTAATTTGCTGCCTCATATTATTCTATGGCAGAACTTTCCAAACTTTTCAGGTTGGTGACACACTTTTAGACATGCATCCTTCTGTGACACAGTAATTCAGTTTTACTAGCAAACCGAGGTAAAATTAACCCCTTATAAGAGATATGGGAACATACATATATTGTAATAACAAAATGTATGGGGACACAACATATCTCATGAAAACCTTTCTTTTATATTTTTAAAAATATTTGATTTACAACATACATTTCCAAGGCTTGGGGGTGAGGTCGTTCTCAGTCCAGGAAGGTGACACACCTACACACTTCAGGCAACACACTAATGTGTCGTGACACACCATTTGGAAAGCCCTGTTATCCATGATATTGTTTTGTTGTACACCACTCTTTTGATCTAGATTTGTATGATGCCTTACAAAGTTTTTAAATAAACATGCACACAGGAACATGTTCATGTATAATGATCCCACATCATGAATACCATTATTCCTCCCCCCACCAGTGTTCTCATTCCTGCTACTTTCATGTGATTAAGTAAACATGGTTTGGCAGTATTTGTCACATAACATCTAGCTCCAAATTGAAAGGTTTTAATTAACAGCAGTCTACTTCAACAAATTATAGTTTTTAATTGGTACTATGTTTACGTAGAAGGCTCATGATTTTCATAACCATGTTGGCCCAGAAAAAAGGAACCTGTTTAATCACTGTTTCACTGAAATGGATGCAGTAAACACAGTTTTCTTTTCTTTTTTAAAAAATAGTTTTGCTTTGTGTGTGTATGTGTGTGTGTGTGCCTGTGGATTACTGGCAGTCAGCCATTTTAATAACTTTTGATGAATACAGTATGTGCCTTTCAAGATCAAAGTGCTATTGTTCAGAATCTAAGGTCTGTCATTTGGAAAATGAAAGCCCTAGAATAATTCTCTCCTTCCCCCTGCCATCTATGCTTATAATATTCTGAAGAAAACTTAACAATTCTACAAGTACTCCCATTATTTATGATTCCTAACAAGGCTGCCTCCTAGGTTTGACTCATCCAGATCAATATCATCTCTTTTATGAATCAATCTGTCTGTTTCAACTGTTTCTGAGAACCCACTCCCAAGATCACAATTTGCAAATGCTTTCCAAATGATGTAACCCCATCCCTTTCCAAATAGAGCTTCACTCCAGTGTAAATGCTCACATGTTGGTGGTTAGGGATCTCTCCATTATGCCTTAAATCAATAGATAAGTGCTGGGATGAGTACTTTAGCATGGAACTGCTTTTCCTCTATATGAGACCACTCTTGAACAGTGGTTGAAACCAGTAGTGGGTCAAAACACATCCCACATGATTTCATCTGGAGCCAAGAAACAGATTCCAATGTTATTTCATATTAGCAGTTTCCTCACCTCCAAACCTAGTTCAACGTCCTAGGCATTTTTTAAAAAAAAATCTTTAAAGGCCAAAATGGTGTTGCCCTGTTTACTGGGGGTCCCGAGAGGGACACCTATGTGCGCTCTCAATTAACTAAGTTTGGGGAAATTAGCTAGAGCACAAGTTAGCAATGCGAGAGGCAGGGAAACGCAGCGGAATCTTTTACCCAGCGTCTACGAGGTCAGGCCAAGCCAAGGAGCACACTAAGTTTAACAATAATTGAGATTTTTATTAAATACAGACAAACAGTGTATGCAACACACACACTCAGATAACTATAGAAAATGAAGGTTGGAGTGATATAGAGGGATTTTGAGAGGGATTGTTGAATTGGGTGATACTTCACCTGTCCTGAAGCTTGAGTTCGTTGGTATGGAGTCTCAGTACGTGGGACTGAGGGGACAGCTCAGCTCACCAAACAAAGTGGCAGCAAGGCTGGATGGAAGTCCAGAGCGATCCAAGGATGGTCTCGGAATCAGGGTTTTTTATAGGGAGAAATGTAACTGCAGGCTATTCTGTACTTGGGGAAAACAATGAGTTTCGGGCGCGAGACAAAGCTTTGGAAAGGTCAAAATTTAACATGATTGAGTTAGGTCCAAATTAACAAAGAGGTAGACAGTATGCAAATGCTTAGTGCTTGACATTTGAGTATTCAGCTTGTCAAGTTGCCTGCTCGGGGCGGGGAGTTCTTTGTTAGCAGCGTGCATACATAATGAGGGTGCTTGCAGAGAGGTTTCTAAAGCGGTGATCTGGTTATTTCTGGCCTGCCTGGGTGGGGAATGGAATGTCCAGCGATTAGTGGCTGACCCTAGTTCTGTGCTTGTCCAGGGGCCTCGCAAACACGTGGAGAGGGGTGGTGGAAGAGAGCCAAATTATTGAAATCAAAATGATATCTAGTAGCCTCAAATCGGGGGCTAGCAAATGCAGTAACAATGGCCTGGGTTCATGATGCCCTAAAAAATAATCTCTTCCCATGGACACCTTCCCACCTATTCCCCTAAAAACTTTTCAGGTACAGTGATCTATAGTGCCTTACATACCTAGATCCCAGACTATCTGACTTTACTTTCTCCATACAAGCCTGCCTGAGGCCCTCCACTTAGTCCTGCCACCCCCAGGGACAGGTTTGGTGGGAATGTCAGTGAGATCTTTTTGGTGTCTGCTCCCAAGTTGTGGAACTCTCTTCCCTAAGCAGCCCTCCCCACCAAGTTGCTCTTCTTCTAACAGTAAATTGTTAAGGCAGCAGTTTTCATTTCTCAGAAACCCAGGGGCAAGTCCATATGATATTATGGAGGTTGGTCCTTATAATGTCCTGGGACTGGGTCCTTGTGATGTCACAGAGGTGGGTGTCATGGTTCTTCTAGAGGACTCCTTTGCTGACGAGGAGGTATAATCCCCAGAGTTAGAGACTTGTGAGAAACTGACCATCCCTCAGGCTTGGGGCCCTCAGGAGTGCCTGAGACTGCACCCCTAGAAAGAAGAAGCTTCTCCTTTCACCAGTCACTGGTTCTGATGACCCCATACTAGAGGAGTCTTCTGGGGTGACAATGACTGCAGGTGTCATGCTCTGCCTTGGAGACTGTGGCAACGAGGAAGGAGGATTTTGAGGTCTCCCCAGAGGCTGAAGTGTCCCCAGAAGCTGGTCCAGAGGGAGATAATGCACAACAAAAACAAGGGCCTGAGCCAGGAGAACAACTAGAGGAAGACACAGCTGACACACCTACCTTGCAACAGAGATGCTGGGAAAGGGAGGGCTTGTGTCGCTCAGCCCATTTAAGTAGTAAGTGAGCCCTAATGAGGGAACACCTGTGGTGACAGCAGCCATGGATAAAAGAGGGGTCTAGCTGGCCTTTCTTCCCAGGGTCAGCAACTGGTCTCTTTGGCCCTGAAACTCTGTACTGTGCTCTTGGATCTAGTTGTCTTAGAACTCTGTATGTTTGAACTACGATTTGGATTTGTGCCTTCAGATTTGTTTGCTCTTGGCTACCTTTCTGTTTGGATATTCTTTGACTCTTGCCTAGTGAGTAGGAGCTGTGCTGTTTGTGAGTAACTGCCTGCTCTGTCATAGACATGACAGCAGGCCAGGTAACAATAAGGAAGCAGTCCAAAACTGCTGCTGAGTCAGCTGACTGTGGAAATGGGCATGAGGACAATCCAGGTATTTGGGCCTCAAATTTGGGTAGAGCCTAGCCAATCAAATAATATGGCAACACAGAGTCTGGGGAAAGACAACAAACAAAGACTTTCCTGGAAACTGTGCAAGGCATTAAAATGCATCCAGTAGCTACAGAAGTTGCCACCAGCCCATCCATCTAGTGTTCATGTTACCCACAACCTTACCTAAAGTACATAACACATGGGAGCTTTTCTAGATCTTACATTGCTGCTGTTGACTGGTTGCTGAAGAAGAGTCCTTTAATGGGCATGCCCTCTATTTTCCATTTAGCCGCATTTTTTTGTTTTTAATTCAATTGTGTTTTCAGATTATAATAAACTGTCTTTAATATTTTATTTGTTGTTCTTCTGTCACTATTTCTTTTTATAGTTAAACTTGTTATGAGCAGCTTTAAATCCCAGTCATGGAAGAAAGATGAAATATAAATGAAATTAACACATTAAATGTTAGATACAGGATATTAGATATAGTAAATAAATAATCAAATACCACAGATTTTATTTCTCTTATACTAGTTGACAGCACTTTCAGCTATTCTATTAGTAACAAGAGTGGCTTGTCTTATCTCTTAAAAGTTCACAACAAGACTGATTAAAGAAAAATGTAAACAATTACCTTCTGCTTTTCAAACGAATGTGCATCATCAGAAACCTGGAGTATATGACCCTACCAAAAATATAAAACCAGACAAAACAACCCCCCCATATGTGTTGGGGAGCTAAGGCCTGCAAAAAACTATTGGAACAATTCCACAAGAAGGGTGCCACTCCTAAAAAGGCTCTACCCTATGTTATACATGAACCCAAAAATACATTGTTGGTGAAGGCAATCCCTCAATCACAGTGATAAAATAAAGATCCAAAATATGAAGGCAATCCTTCAGCCACAATAAATAATAATAAAAAAGTATGGCTTCATTTCCAAAACAATCTTATTCATTTCCCCCCACCCCACCCAGTGCTCAAAATAATGTGAACCAGCTTGGTATAGTGGTTTGAGAGATGGACTATGACTCTGGAGACTAGAGTTTGAATCTTTGCTCAGCTGTGAAAACCCACTGGGTGACCATGCAAAATCACACTTTCTCACCCTCAAAGAAAGGAAAGACAAATCCTTCTGAACATATCTTGCCAAGAAATCCCTATGATAGGTTCACCTTAGGGTTGTCAAAAGTCAGAAATGCTTGAAAGCATACAACAACATTATCAAACATGGCAAAAGTCAATCAGGAACCCCTATATTTATCTGAAACCTTCTTCTAGAAAAATGTACTTTCTAAAAGGGCAGAGAGGGGGGGCTGACAGTATGCTCACTCTGGATTTTAATCAAAGGAGATGTCCAAGGTGTTGAACCTATTTGGAGAACAGGGTTCTCAAAACCTTGGATCACTTCTTTAAAGTTTGGACTAAAGCCTGGAGCAGATTCACCACTTCACTGATATTGGAGCTCCTAGCTACCACTGGTGCTCATCTGAATGAGACTGCTAAGTCAGGATGATGGTTTATACCTTTTTGAATTTGAGGACGGTGATGATGGTGATGATGATGATGATGAGGTGCCATTTGTGAGGAATCCATGATCCCATGCTATCATTAAAAACATAGTAACTTTCTTTCATATTGTGGATGTGCTTTCAAGGTGCCAAATCAAAATTACCAAAGAAAGAGATGGGAAAAAAAGCAAGTGTTGAATACATCATCTCACATACACTGTCACCATAATGGACAATGGAAATGAGGGCTGTTGTGATGTAGAGCAGCCATTAAATGAAATTAATAGATTTGATGTTGTCTAGATTTTTCAGGGGTGTTTTTCTCTCTTTCTTTTATCCCAGGTTCCCCATGAAAGATGACTATATAAACTTTCCCTGCATGGGCTAGACAATGCATTATTAAGATGGATAAGGAGTTACTCTGAAAACTGGGAGATCAGTCTTGAGCTGGAAAATCAATCCAAGGTGTCTATCACTTCCGTTAAAGAATAGAGCACTACAATACATCTGTTTTTCAGTCCTTCATTTTTCACCACAGTCTCTAGAAATCTGCAAAGCCTCTACAAAATGTTGCCATTTCCTCCCTTCCTTCCTGCAGTGCAACCAGATAATCTTATATATTTCAGAAATTTTGTTCTCAAAGAAATGAGCAACTAGTTGCCATTTTACATACAAATGATATTAATCACTTTGTCATTATTAGATGGTTAAAACCCAGCTGTCTGGATTTTTCTTCCCCTGGGATCATATGTTATCAAGGAGTTTTGTCAGCAGTTTTATCTTTGTGGCTTTTCAACTCAGCTAGGAAAAATTCCTTTTAAAAACCACTCCCTACATATGAATATAGTAGGATGCAGTTGAAGTGGTAGCTTTCAGGGAGGACTGTACTAAATGGTTCCCCCCACTAAAGTGGGGGTTGGAGACAATGCCCCTCCAGATTCCATTTCAATCCATCATTCCCAAATATTTGCCATACTGGTTGGGTATGATGGCAATTGAGAATCCTGCACACACAAAATAAATGATTTTCCAAGATCTTCTGGAATCGAACAACAGAGCCACAGGTCTCTCCTCTACACATTTTGAAGGCTGAACCAAAATGTAACAATACTACTATTCCTTTTCCAAACCATTCACATATAAAGTAAGAAAAGAGTACCCTGAACTTTCTCTCTCTTTTTTAACTTGATATGTTCTAACATTTTTCTCTATTCCCATGATTCCTTTCTCACTACACAATTATAGCACTGTGATTCCACTTTAATTGCTATGGCTTCATCCTACAGAATTCTGTGGTTTGTAGTGACATTTTTTAACTCCATGAGGCTCATGAATGGAATCTGATATCAGACTGAACCTGGCAGTTTATTTAATGACATGGTGCTGAGTGGATTCTAGCTTGGAAGTCCAGGGTTCCACATCAAAGAAGCAATTAAATCAGTTTTATATAGAATTCTTTCAAAAATAGGCAGAGGCAGCAATTGAGCTACAAAATGCTCTGACATACAAAGAAACTTGACAATAAGGAGCAAGCACTGTTTCTGAATTATGTTCATCACATTTATTCTTTGTTTCTTGTTCTAATATTGTAGCTCTTATCAAAAGAACATGTCAAGATATTTTAGAACATGGCTCAGAATGTATCGTACATATTTAACTTAACTTGAAACCACTAGGAACCTACAAGATTTTCTATGTCTAAACCAACTGATTAGTTCGACATGGTTCCATCTCATTTAGACCTTATGGTCACTTTCTGACATTTAGAATCAGAGAATCATAGAATCATAAAGTTGGAAGACACCACAGGGGCCATCCAGTCCAACCCCCTGCCATGCAGGAACACACATCAGAGTACTTCCAACAGATGACCATCCAACCTCTGCTAACAAATCTCCAAAGAAGGAGACCCCATCACACTCGGAGGCAGCATATTCCACTCCCAGACAGCTCTGATGGTCAGGAAGTTTTTCCTGAAATTTAGGTGGAATCTCTTTTCCTGTAGTTTGAATCCATTGCTCCTTGTCCTAATCTCTGGAATAGTGGAAAACAAGCCCGCTCCCCCCTTGACATGACATCCCTTCAAATGTTTAAACATGGCTATCATGCCCTCTCTTAGCTTTCTCTTCTACAGACTGAACATCCCCAGCTCCCTAAGCCGCTCCTCATAGGGCCTGGCTTCCAGACCCTTCATCATTTTACTCGCCCTCATCTGGAGGAATTTCCCTTTCAGTACTTTATTGAGATACTAGAGTTCTCTGTCTGAGAATTCTAAGAAGTTTCCTTCTTGAACTGCGAAGGGCAAACACCCAGGCTCCGTTGCCATCTTATTTATCTATAGGCTGATATTGGTTGGCTGGTCATTCCTGAGCAGAGAGACCCTCTCAGGTCAGTCTTCCAGCTGCCAAAAATGCAGAAAAGTCTGTTTTTCATGGCAAAAAAAAAAATAAAAGAAATGTTCATGCAAATTTTGTACAGCAGAAATCTCAAACTGTGAATAGTCTTTTAAAAAAATATGTAGTGTTTGGACACTTTCTCACAGCGAGAAGAAAGTTGGTAAAATTACTGACTGTTTCCTTTAGGTACACAATTAGCAACAAATTGAATCCCTGATGCATATACACAAAAAACGTGTGTGCCTGGATGGGGTATTGCATAAATACAACCATTTTGGCAACAGTAGTCATGTATATTCTCCCTTTGTGCATAAGTATATTCCTTCTTGCCCCTTCAGCCACTAACTAGCTATGGGATATACAAAGTGGGGGGGCATCAAGCAGGAAAGTAAAATAGGCTTCCTTCTACTGTATCTATTAACACTGTGTTACTCAAAGTGGTGGGGTGCTGAACTGATCATGCTCTATGAGCTATTGACTATTTGTCTGCAATGAAATTCCAAGAAAAATAGAAACCGTTGTAGTGTCAGTTCCTGCAATATTGGAGTGGGGGGAGGAGGGAGTCCTACTGTTCCCTTACATCATATAGCTGAAGAAGTCCTGCACTGAAGTTCATGCTTCAGTGTACTTGAGGGTTGTATGTCACCAACAGGATCCCAGCCATTGAGAAAACCACGTTGAAAATGCTCACAAGGTTTGGCATTTTGATCTTGTATCAGAGCTGAAATCTCTGACACAAGAAGTTGGAGAATTCTTGAGATGCTGACTTCCTTTGCCTAGGGTTCTTCACATTCCTGCTTTCAGCCTGAACATCTGAAATAGAAGGAATGCCACAGATTTTCATTGTCTTTACTAGGAAATAGATGAGGCCTTGCATTTCACATTTGCTACAAGGGGAGGTACTGGATTTGAAAGGAGTCATGTTCACAGCAGGAGGGATATAATATACCATTTCTTATGTGAGTACCATATCTCCACAAGAAGCTGTAATTTAGCTTTACATTTTTTTCATGTTTCTTCATTAGGGGGCTTTCTTTTCCTTCTCTCTCTCTCTCTCTCAAATCCTTTTATGTTATAAAACATGGTGGCTTAGGTTTTAAAATTATTTACATTGTTAAGATCGAATGGCATGTAACATGCAGAGAAAATGTTTAGCACCCAATTAACAGTTGGTACTGCAAGTCTCTCTTTGATCCAGGTTAGGAAACAATGACACCTAGATACAATGTGAGCTATTTCTTCAGTGGGGGGAAAGAAATCTAAAAAAAACTCCTAAATCGTCATGATCTGCAGGGGGTTTCTGAACTTTAAGGGCCCAATTATGATTGCAGGTGTTTGAAGTGTGGGCTGCAAATGTTTTATGCATGATTCCAGGTGCTACATTCCAAGAAGTGAATGATGACTTGAATGCAGCAAAGCAAGCGAGTGTTGCCTACAGGCAACAGATAGTGCAATAATCAGAGAGAGAGAGAGGGAGAAATTGCAGTATTTTCCATATTTTACAGGATGTCTATATAAGGGCAGAAAGACATTTAATTTCAATGACTTAATTCCCCCCCCCATAGCAGCAGTGTGTAGAAAAGAGTCAGAGAATCACTCAGTGAAAACGGAGGAAGGATTGCCTACTTCATAGAAGGATGAACTGTGCATTTGGAATCAGAAAGTATATTTTGTCAGGTGTAATGTGACCTAGTCCTTGGGCATGCATGGCTGAAATGGCCCTGCTCCATTATGCACCCTAAATTTATGGCCAGAGAATTATGGCATTGTGGTAATTGGGGACAATGGGAGGTTATAGGTTGAGCTAGATATCTTCCCTAATAATTAAGTCCATCTAATGCTGTCAGCTTGCATCTTCAATCCAGAATGCCCTAGGCATTCTAGTGTAATTTTCAGGAACTGGACACTGTAGTTCCCATTGATGTCCATCATAATTCTCATTGGTGTCCTCTGGAGTGCTTCATGCATACTGATCTATTTAAGAAGACCATTTGTGGTGCTCCTGAGTCCATCCATTTAAAAACATCATTTGTGGTGTTTCTCAGTCTTTGAAATTGTTCTTACCTGAAAAGAAGATGAGTAATGACTGAGAAGGCTTTTTCCACTGAGCACGTATTGTAACATTATAGAAGGGCTTATAATGTCTGATACAACATTTCCTGCAAAAATTATTTCCAGGGGACACGACACAAATAGTATGGAACTAGGTACCAGTGATGTATTTAAGTATTTTACTCCAGTTCTCAAGTTAAGTCTCAAGTCAAGTATCAGATCCCTGCAAGATACTTTCAAGTCAAATCTCAAGTCAAGTCTCAAGTCTGGGAGCCAACTTTATACTCCAATATACATTACAGAATTTATGGACAGAAACAAATAAAGTCCATTTTAACAATCTAAGTAGAGTTGGCCCTCCACATTTGTAATTTTGCCCTATGCAGCTTCAGAAGTGGGTAATAGGATCCTTTTTGCTCCCGATTCCCCAAGCTGAAGGCTTTTGTATCAATGGGCATAAAATAATATGCAGTTTCAGAAGTGAGGAATAGTATCCTATTTACTCTTCATCACTGAAGCTTCAAAAGCTTTAGAAGGAAGGCTCTTTCCTCCTCAAACCCATTGCCTAACACATTTGCAATTTCCCTCTGAGAAACATACCCTGTGGTTTGGGGTGAGTATTGCCTTCTGCTCTTATGAAAAATTTTAGGAGGCTCCTTCAATATGCAGCAAGGACAGGTCACTGAGCAGACTTAACCTTGCCTCAAGCTCATTGCCTAACCCATTTGCTGTTCCCCTCAGAGAAATGCACCCACACTTTGGGCATGAGACAGGTCATCATGTGACCAGTAGGCAAAAAGAAAAGGAAGCATTGTTCAAAGTTGTAAGCGTTCTAGATGAATGTGTTATGTTACTGAATCAAGGACAGCAGGTTGGTCACTAAAAATATACAAGTCACGATTGGGGTCAAGTCTGTGTGTCATTTATTGCGAAGTTGAGTCCATGTTGAGTCATTGAAGTGACTTAAGTTTGATTTGAGTCTGAGTTAATTGACTTGAGTCTACGTCACTGCTAGGAACCCTTGAGAATAACTTTCCAGGATTCCCTGGCATTCTACTACTGTAGTACTCTAGGCACTGGTTGGCAAGAAGGACTGTACATTAAGGTATCTCTACCAAGATCTCCCCAACATCACAACTACCAAGTAAGTAGGAAGGAAAGAGCTATGGTATAGAGTAAACTTGTTTTATGGATTGCCCCAAAATTGTTGGAATCTGGGTCCACTTGTGAAAGTCTTGAAAGATAAGAGCTTAAGGTCACTATTCTGAACCTGACAGTCTACACAGTATAGTAGTCTAAATGTTGGACCAGGACTCCAAGGGACCATGGTTTGACTCTACACTCAGTCATAGAACTCCACTAGGTGACCTTGCACAAGTCACATCTTCTCAGATTTGGAGGAAGGCAATGACAAACTACCTTCAAATGCCAATAAAACCCTCTGATAAGGTTGCCATAAGTCAGGGTTGACTTGAAGGCACATAACAACAACAAATTCTGAACCTATCCTATGCTGGTACCCAGCCAAGGCTTCCAGCTGTCTAATTAGCCTGTTCACAGGAGCTAGCAAGCAAAGGTTGTCTTAGTCATTTTGCTGTCTGAGTTCACAGTAGGTTTAGAGAGACTGAGTTGGAGTTTACTGTAAATCCAGAGAGTCCAATGGCAAAATCTATAGATGAGGTGAAGGGCTCTAGGAGTAGAATTCAGGAGTAAGCTGGGCTGCTACCACTGACAGGACCACTTGGATACAATAACTTCCTCCCATTCTGGCCTCTTATTATTTAGGCCCAGAGTTTTAACCAGCTGTGGGCCTAATTAAGTCCTAAGTCCTTCTTACATAAACGTTTCCAGACCATTTCCTTACTACACTGTTATAGTGCTATTATTCTACTTTCAACATCCTGTAGAATTCTGGGATTTGCAGTTTACTGAGGCCAAAGAGCTCTCTGGCTAAACTGCAAACCCCAGGATTCCATAGGATGTTGAAAGTGGAATAATAGTAGAATAACAGTGTAGTGTGGAAATGGCCAGAGTCCTGCCCTCTCCTTTTTCAACCTACACTGGCTGCTGTAAGTACTGTCCCTCTCATGTTCTGGGATGTTGCTGTTGTGAAGAGTCCTGTCTGGGTCCTGGGAGAAGAGCGTGATACCACCTCCCTTTTAGCTTTTTGGCACTATCATCATTTTATGCAAGTCATTTAACTATTTACACATACAAATTGCATGTTGGGGCCAAGCCCAATAGAGCTAAGACAGACCCTGTTTTCCAAAAAGGAGAAGGAGATAATAAAGTCCTCTGCCAGAATGTTCCTCTCCAGACCTCAGGTGTTTGATGGGTGTCAAAAATCTATCAGCCACTGGTCATCAGAAGGTGTTGAGGAAGAATCATGAAGAAATGGGTAAATATCTAATGACAGAAAATCTTGTATTTCCTGCACAGAAAATTCTGCAAAACAACCCCATGTGAGTTTTGTGCAGCAGAAGTCCTAAACTGCGAAAATTCTCAACAGCCCAGGATTCTCTTCATCAGGGTTTCCCAACACTCAAAAAACATATTTAACCTTTTCTAAAAACAACAACAACAACAACAACAACAACAACAACAACAACAACTTATTTTCAAATATTCTTTCTGTCTCATTTTGGCTCAGCTTCCCCTCTGAATAGGTCTGGAGCTATTGTCTGGAGCTTCAGCTAATAAAAAAAAAAAAGTTCTTTCTATCAGTGTGAAAGTAATTAATAAAACTGAGTTACATTCCTCTTTTCTCGTAGCTTCTTTCAGCAGAAACGTATTATGCTTGTAGCCTGGAGTCAATGCTAGCAACCAGCTCTTATCACTCACACCCCCACCTATCTTCAGCCAGATCCTTTTTCTCTTCCTTAACATATTCAAACTGATAGAGAGCTGTGGAGAAGAAACATACAGGACGTTCTATAAAGAGGCAGCAATCTTCTGGCAACAGAATGGTTATGATTAATTGCCACTTCGATGGAAGGTAGGATATTTTGAAGCAAGGGGAAAAGATAAAAATGGCCTCAAAAATTTAAAGGGTCAAGCAATTTAACTCGCTAGAAAATAACCAATTAAGGCAAAGGAGAACATGTTAAAGGTGAACCAGCTCTTAATGGCAAGCAATAATGACAGATCACAGAGGTGCTCCGAGATCAAAAAAGATCACATTTTTAATTTTTAATTTTTTTGGTCTCTATGTATAAATATGAAAGTGAATAAAGAATTGCAGCAATCACATTAATTCATAAATAGCAAGTTTCTTAAGAGGAATTCATGCATAAATGGATGACAATTTGATCAACAATAAACTGAACTGGCACTGTTCATCTTTAAGTAATATAAACAACTGACAGTAGATGGAGAAGAGCTTGGAAAAGTTACTCTTTTTGGACTCTAGTTCCAAGAGTCCCCACTGATTTTTCCAGGTTCGTTATACATTCCATTGACTCTTGTAACTGAGGCCAGTATGGCATGTTATGACACGTTGCTCAACTGCCATGCACACTCAATGATAGACTTGTATCAAGATGAAGATACTGAGACACTGGCCATTTCCGCACTAGCCTTTTATAGCAATATGATTCCACTTTCAACATCCTATGGAATCCTGAGGTTTGCAGTTTCGGGAGGGGCCAGCTGGCCCCTCCCAAAACTACAAACCCTGGGATTCCATAGGATGTTAAAAGTGGAATCATAGCGCTATAACAGGCTAGTGTGGAAATGGCCACTGAGACCTACACCGTTAGCCTAACTCGGTCTGCCTGTCACCTGGCTCCTCCTTTACTTGAGTTGGTTCCTTCACCCACTATTTCCACTTGGTTGCATCGAAACGAGAAGACTGGCAGGAAAGCCTTGGCTAATGCTCTTTATTTTATATTTTATCAAAATTCATCTCCCATGTTGCATGCTCCTGCCCTACTCTGAGACATTCTAAAACCACACTCAGTTAAAAAAACAACACTTTAATACGACACAGTTAATAATAATAAAAAAATACAGAGGCAAAATAGAATGTCTTTAAAAGTAGAAGTGAACTTTCTTTAGGCTTATGGGGTCCTCTTTCTTTTCTTCCTTCCTTCCTTCCTTCTTTCTTTCTTTCTGCTAAAATTCTAGTAACCAGAACCAGATTGAAACATGTGACAGTAGAGCAATTATGTATTGCATAGAGTGGACCCATTATGCAACATGAGTTGTAACCTACAAATACAACTACAAATCTTTATCTTGTTTATTATGCAACAGAGATTCTAAAACATAACTCTCACAAGAGATCAATAGATCTTCACAAGGGCAAGCAATGAACACACTCACCTTACAGGTGAGGAGCACTGAAATTAAGAAAAGAAATTGCTACATAATTAGCCATAAAATAGTTAAAAAAAAAAAAGGTCCGTTTTACTTGCTATTATTAAATTATTAGGAGCAAGTGAAAGCTCATTGGTATAGCAATGTCTTCACCAACTCGTCCCATTGAGACAAAGTGATCCACAAGAACAGTGGAGCAGCTGTGAAGCCATTTCTCCACTGTGCTTACCTTCTCTTTCTTCTGAGTAGCCATATTAGTATGGGAAGAAGCAATCCTTCAGGTATCCTGAGTCAAAGCCACTTAGGTTTTAAAGGTGATCACTAACACTGTGATTTGTTGCCAAAAGCAAAATAGCAACTAGTACATCCATGGTGCTCAATTCTAGACTGAGAGAGGAAGGAGAGAAAATGGCAGCAGGGTGTCAGAGAGCTAGCAGCCCATAGGAAACTATTTGTCAAATCTCACCCCAGCTTGCCTGCCCCTTCAAACAAGCTTAAGGGCAAGTAAGTTCAGGGAATATTTTAAGTTTTAAGGAGGCATCAGGTAGCCAGCTTCATACACGGTTCTGCACAGACCAGATAAGTGGGTGGAGGGTGAGTCTTTGTAGAGAGTACATAAGTAGTTTCAAGATAAGCACCTTAGTAGAGAAGAGGGAAGCTTTTGCAATTTCTGTTGGGAGTGGATGGGTGGTTTCAGAATAAGCAATTTGGTAACTGGTAAGTAGATGCAGGTTGAGGAGATAAGAAGGGAGTAGAATGAGACAGGAAGAGTGCAAGGAAGCAAGTAAAGGCACAAATAAACTTGTAAATATAGTATGACTGAAAAGATGACAGGGGGTGCTTAACATCAGCCACCTTGACAGTTCTCTTTTAATTTGCCCACCTTTCCTTTTGATGATCAAACTATGAAATAAAGAAACCAGACACATAAATAGGGTAATAAAGGCAATTTTATTTAATCTGACGTATTTAAAATTGTATTGGCCTATAAAGGAGCAACTAGGAGGGATCAACCTGATGTGAGTCCAGCTGAGACCAAGATGTCACCACATGTCAATCCTGTCAGCCTCCCTTGGGTAAAAACCTCAACCCCTAGGGCAATCCAAATTGATTTGGTTGCTTCCCAGGTAACCTGGGGGACTCCCACTCAAGCCACAGGGTCCTACAAGTGAGGCCCCTAATCCCAGGTGAACTTCAAGGGTAGCCTCCTTCCCTGACCCTCTGGGACACAAGGCCCTAAAGAGAGAGTTCCAAAGCCGTATTTTACACCAAAGGGGTGCCAAGATGTGAACACTGAAGCCTTATTCTCCCCTGCTACCTGCCAAAGGAAAACCTATTTAATACACCACCCCAAGCCAATTGTCCCAGTGCCATCAACTACAGTGTAGGATGGGTAGAAGGAAGCTCTGAAAAAGGGAGAGAAGTTCCTATTCAGCCCTGAAGCAACTAGATAAACTCATATTGCAATGAGGGTAGGAGGGTGGGTCACTTGTCCAAGCCAAGTAGACAAGAGCAGGCGTGGGCTAGCTTCAAATAGCACAAGCCCCACACCTGGTTTATGTTGTGATTGCCATGTGTCAATCACAGTAACACCCTGACCTCTTCCATGGAGACATGTAAATTTGTTACCCTCCCCTGAAATGACTATCATCATTCAGGTCCAGCTAAGCATTAGTAGAGAGGGTCATCTCCCAGCTCCTTTGAAGCATTTGTCTGTAGTTTGACTACCACTTCTTACCTGACTAGACACACTAGCTGGTTGTGGCTTTCCTGGGGGAGGGGAGCCTCCCAATTTTTGCAGGTAAGCAAGGCTTCAGGCAAACTACTGATGAGTCTTGTGTAAAGGCCCTCTGTTCCCTTCTGACCAACTCAAGAGGGCACATCAGCATCTGCTTTACTACCTTCCAGTTCCTTCTCCTTAGAGCTGGCATCTGGTCCTTTGTTGGCCTTCTTTAACTCCTCTTAGTATGGCTCCTCCAGAGGCTTTAATGTTTAACAGCTGAGACCAGAGAACAGTAAACAAGACAATGCCTTTGGAAAGTCTTACGCTTTCATACGGGACTAAACACAGAACCAATATGTATTCACTTCAGTGCCATCAATTTGTCATTACATTTTGCTATTGATGTCAGTCAGTGATGGACAAAGAGTGGCCTAGGGCCCATGTGTGGCCTTGGAATTCCTATATGTTGCTTCTGAAGCACTCTAAGAGGCTCCCCACAAGTCCCTTCAAGATGTTGCAATTTTTTTTTTCTGGCCGATTTTCTGGTGATTTCTCACCCACCAAACTGCAGTGGTGTGCTTCTCCCAACTCCTAGAGCCCCACACACCCTTTATATTAAAAAATGGCCAAACTTGGGGCAAACCGGCAGCCAGAAGTGATGTTATGTTGCTTCTGGTGAGCTGAAGTGCAACAGTGTAGCCTGCCAGGCAGTGTTACCCCAAAATGTGGGTGACTCAGGAGTCCACCCACGATGCCAGTACTTCCATGTGACAGTGGAGAATTACATTAGCTCAAAAATCAGGAGGACTGTGAGAGGGGGGCAACTTAACATGATCTACCACCTGTGATGACAGGGTCCTTGAAGGAAAGAACCAGCTACAGATTTAAAATGTAAAATAAAATGTGTTTTTATTAAAGAAATCCATACAAGCATGCAAAAATCCAAACACTCACTCACACACACAAGAACTGAAGGTAAAGGGAGAAAAGTGTGGATAGAGGACATTTAGGGTTGGGGCAATATTTATCAGTTCAGAGAGCAGCGAGGTAAGTAGCGACATGGCTTAGGTAGGCACCTAAGGACTGTTCTTGTTTGGGAATCAAATGGGCAGCATGGGATTCAGAAAGTTGAGAGAATGCACTCAGTTGCTCAAAATCAGAGGTTCTTATACCCAAAAAATATTATGTGGGTATGGGTGTGAATTGCTCTCCCAGCCAAGCAGCAATGGGAGTTGCAACCCAAGCAATGAAGTCCAGACAGAGTTAATGGTTTTAGTGTTTAAGTGACAGACAGGTAATGGCTGTTGTAATTGCCCAGTACTGTGGAGAGGTTGGGAAGATGAAGCAGGAAAACATCCAGATGTGAGGGATCAGGGCTAAGACAATCACAATTTGATGGGGTTTTCCCCTTTCTGCTCTGAGATGTCCAGATCTTTAGCATAAGCCTATTGTCTTGAGAGTGGCCACACAAATAGCTCGACGATGACTTTGGCGTTTGCCTAGGAGATGGGTGTGGCTGACTTGCCTTGCTATCTCTCATTTACAGTCAATAATATGCCTCTTCCAGTTTGATGATCCAGTTACCTCAGGTATTATTTATATCAATGTCAATTAATAGAGTGCCAATTAAATAACATTGCCAATTAAAGCATACCAATCGTGTTGGGTGCCCGGGACCATAACAGCAGTCTGGAGTTGCCAACCTCTTCTTGAGTTACAAAGTCTTATTTTGTAAATATATATATTCCTCAAGTTCACACTTCAAAAGGTGTATTAAAATATTCTGAAATTTGAGAACATTTTTAATTTTTGAGGACTACATCACATTTTAGTCCCGATTTGAACAGACAAACTAAATCAATGGAACTTACATGTGCGTTGACTTACACATTTCCCACTGATTTCTTAAATCTACTCAAGCTAAGACTTACCATTACATTTAGGCTTCAATGTTTGTATTTGTGTGTAAAGCTATCACTTCAGCCCTGCTTTCTGTGGCAGTGTTGAGTTTCAGATGCGACAAACAGTGAGCAAGAAAACAATAATATTTTCTGGGAATAAGAATCAGAACAATGACTTTCCACTCTTATGCTTTCCAAATCTCACTGAATGAAAAACTCAAAGTCTTTCCTAAATAGGTACCAGGAATTGCATGTTTAAACATGATTTTTAAACTGGATTCAAATGCCTTCCAGTGAACTAAAACACTGACATTTGTTTCTCTATCATATTTTAGGTAGAACGTTTTTCATCGGCAATCCCAAGTGTGAGCATGTAGAGAAGAGAAAGCCTACTGCTTGAATAAGTTCACTGTGAACAATCTGAGTAATTGAATCCCCTGGTATTTGCTTTTATGCTAGGAGGTTTCAGTCAAGTTCTAATGGATTTTTAATGCAGAAACAGTTTAGTTTAAATAAATCTGTTGTCATAAAACATCTAAGTATTTGAGAGATTTCCCTTCCTTCAAAATGAAGAAAATCTCACCCCCACCCATTTAACAAAAAAATGCAGCCCTAGCTACAGTGCTTGTTAAATACACATGGGGGTCAGTGGAATGTCAGAAATTTCAGTATGCATGGTGCTCATTGAATATTTGGAACAGTGTTAAACTAACATCAGTTTAAAAAAGGAAATAAAGGGTCAAACCAGAGGTGATACATCATGCATCATTTAAACTCTTGGGGTTTATTTTTTAATTGAAGGATAACTACAGCCAAACCAAGCATATCAAATGGAACTCTTTTTCCTCAGAAAGGCAAACACCTGTATTTATGAAAGGATAATCTACAAATCTTGGCTCTAAAGCAGGGTGAGAATCATGTAGCCCTCAAGATGTTGTTGGATTGCAACTTTCTTAAGTTCTACTTAACAGAGACAATGAAAAAAATGCTGGGAGTTCTGGTCAACACCTGGAGGGCCGTCTTGGATCTAAATACAATTAGTATCTCCAACTAGAGGAAGCATAGTGAAATAATGGAATTTCCATGAGTGTTGATCTGCCCAGTTCTCACCAGTTCAGTAGGTCCACTCTATTTGGAATGAGCAGCTGGATCTAGCTGTGCTACTCTAAGAACTAGAGGGTCTTGAGGTCTACCCACAATGCCCACGTCTCTGTGAAATTTGGGGAAGTAATAGCTCAAAGGAGGCCTGCAAGAAGAGAGTAACAGTAGGTTCTTTTCACCGATGTATACTAGTACTAAATGTAGAGAAGAGTCCAGTTAAAATTAAACAAGTATTTTATTTGAATAGACAAACATATGAGAAATCAGACACTCTTAAGAACCATACAATACTATTGGAAAGTGAGGTGAGAAAGGTTGGACAGAGAGAGATTGGGTTGGATAGGGTGATAGTTACCAGTCCTGAAGAAGAGGTCACAGTGGAGGTACTCAGAAAACATCTGAGGGTAGCATGGGGGAACAACACTTTGGGGCACTATGTACTGTGTGGTGCAATTGACAGGGATTTAAGCTAGGGTTTTTGTACCCTATTTCATACTCTTAAGGGGTATATTGAGAAAGCCATAATGACTCTCCAACGGGATTGACAAAGGAGTCTGGAATGCACTGATTGCTTAACTCTGGAGTGACAAAACATTGATGAGACTCATGACAATCACTTAATGTTTGATCAAGTAGAGTGTATAGGGAAGATCTCCATAGGGTTAAGATTGAGGGATGGTCTCTGATTGCTCACCAATCCAGGCCATTCATCTTTCATTGTACTGAAAAATGCAAAGAGCCTGAAGTGGTGAAGGATTAGTATAAACCCATCAGCATTGGGGTTTTGGCATAATCCTATCTGAAATTTATGGCTTCAAACACATCTCTGGTCAGTGATCATGTTCTCTGGTCATTAATAAGTTCAGTTTATAAAAGATGCATCCCTTGTAGCAGGGGTTGTAGGGTATGGTAACAGACCATCATTTTACTACATTTTTTATTTATTCAACTATATCTTGACTGAGATTTAAACCACTTTGTGAGTTACAAGCTGATCACAAAATTCTGAAAGTGAACATTCCAAGCGCTTTATACATGTGACAGGTCTCAATTTGATAATTTAATGAAAACACTTGCACCTGAAGATCTCTTTTTAATAGTTCAAAGGAGGTCTTGGAGGATGTAACTCCCAAGCCAACCAAGACATCTTTCTATCCAAGATGGAGCCAGTCAAGGTGTCTAACCCAAAGACAGCCCAGTTTTGAAGGCAAAGAAAATTCTTCATGCACCTCCCTTTTTAGCAGAAAATATACAGTGAAAACCTATTAAATAATTAACATTTTACTTGCCCTTCCATTATGTCCACAGTCTTCTCATTAGCTGGCTACCTTGCTCTCCTTGGAGGTAGGCCTAGGTCTGGTGTATATGTGTCCTGAATAGGAGCTTACAATTTGGAACACAATAGAGCTTTGGGGTTGAGGGACAGATGGAAACATTATAAATTGGGAGTACTTGTGCCTCTTTGTGGTATCTGATTCTTTTGCAGAAGTGAGTATTTGAGTGTATATGCTACTTTTCTATTTTTAACGACAGCAGTGCTTTTTGTTCAAAGTTCCTTAAATCTCAAGTGTTTTCTCACCCCAGAAGAAACCAAGCTTAGGAAATGCTGCTTCTTGGAATGTTTCATTTCTACTTGGGGAATAAAAGATAGACATTGGAAAACCATGTGCTACATTTCAAAATGTAATACAAATGAAGAAGTACTTTTGTGCAGAATCTAAAATTATTTTGCAAGATACCTTTTAGTTTTCCCAGTGGAATCCTGTTTGAAACTTTCTTCAATTCACCTAAACCTTTTATCAACCATATTTTTTCCTTCATATGTTTCAGTCAGATCTGCTTCTATCTGAGAAAACACAAGCACGTGCGTGCACGCACACACACACACACACACACACACAAAGTGAAAAGGAAATGTTCAATTTATGAACAGGTAGATCTACAAAATTTGGCAGGCTTTCTTTTACTTCAGGCAACATTAAATAAAATTAATGGAAAACATTAGCAAAATACCCACAAGATGGTCCTTAAATTGCATGGTATGGGCAGAACCTAAGACACAATGGAACTATTCCTGGTGTCAACAATGCTATTGGGTTCACATAAATGCTTCAATTTACTTTAAGTAGCTCTGCTGATTGTTCCTATAATTCCCAGAAGGATAAGCAATTTTTAACCCAATTCAGCTAAAATAACTTGAATTAAAGCCAAAGCATTTTCATTTAATCCTAATTAATATGGACAAAAAAAAATGTTTTCTGGCCCCATGAGAATTCCAAAATATTTCAGAAAGGACATCTGTCCACAGATGTCTTTGTGGATATAGAAGGAAAGGTATACTAATATACCCAAATATCCACAAATTTATATGATGTGAAGCAGCTGTTGTGCATATTTGACAGATCTCCTTTATTGCATAAGAGAGTAACCAACATAATATTTATATCCTAAAAATGCTACCACCTCTATTTCCTATACGAACTATGAGAGAAAACTGCTGTCTTTATCTATCTGCAGAAAGAAGCATTAGTGGTATCATGGGTAAAATTTTTACTCTAAATGACACAACAGATTTTGATGAGGATAATGCTTGCCAATGGAGGCCCATTCTTTGTGTCAGCCTTGCAACAGAGAAGCAGAAATTCTCACATGGATGCTAAGCTAAGCAGGGTCAGCCCGGGTTAGTACTTGAATGGGAGGCCACCAATGAATACTAGGTATTGTAGGCCAGATTTCAGAAGAAGGACTGGGGAAAAAAACAGCTCTGAATATTCCTTGCCTAAGAAAACCCTATGAAATTCATGAGGTGGTCATTAGTTGATAGGCAATTTGAAAGGTTCGTACACATGCATCCTTTTGCATCCCTTTTGGCCCTGGGCATTTACCAGTGATGTCTTCAACAGGTCTACAGTGAAGTGTCTATTAAGTTCTCCACCAGGTCCTTCTAGCCCTGCCTCTCATGACATCAGTATCGTATTTGCTGGCGTATTAGACGCACTGGTATATAAGACACACCCTATTTTCAAACCGTATTCTTTAGGGGGGGGGAAATTAGTACTCTGTCCCCTGTTCCTGTCATTTCTACCAGGGTGGAGAGACCTCCTTGCCAAGGCAGAAAGAACAGGAAGGGCAGGCAGGGGGAAAGAAGGAATGGAAAGGTGTCTTTCCTTTCCTTTCTTTTTTGTCTTGGTGGAGACTTCTGTCTACCCAGGCACTTGCGAGATCACTCCTTTCATCCCCCTCGTTTTCCTATGCCCTGGCAGAAGTTACCATATTTGCTGTTGTATAAGATGCACCCCATTTTCAGAAGGCATATTTTGGAGAGAAAAAATGTGTCTTATATGCTGGCAAATATGGTATTTCTGCTTGGTCCTTCCTGGACAAGATGAAGTGAGCATGCACTTGCTGCCTTTCTACCTAATAGAAGGTTGTTTACCACCAGAGAATTCATATCAGCTTCTCTGCATCATGTTTCAACGTCAAATTTTCAGAGGATTTGTTTGTTTGTTTCCACTCATTATCTTGTGTGAGACACACAAACCAAAAAAGTTACTCCCACTGCAAAATGCTATAGATTCATTGAGAATTGTCTCAGTTCTTCTTTGTTTATTGGGAGAAAACCCATCCATGGCAAGTAGCTGAGACTCAGGGTTTTTGTTTATGGTTCTTTAGGTGGCGATATGATGAAATGCTTGCATTCTAGCTGACGTTCTTTATGAATTGTATTTTTTAAAAAACCCACATAACTCTGGGGTACTAAAATGCCCTGTCTGCTAGGATGAGGATTGAGATATCTTCATTTTGCAATTTGGTTTGAACAATGTTTGATTAAAGAAGAGCTGATATGAAGCTCAAATCCCACCTTCGCCTCTGCAATCAACCCTAAGAAAGCATAGCCTTTTCTTCTGCATGTTGTTCCTCACGGAATAGCCTCTACCTCAAATTAACACATTTGGTTCTAGATTTTTAGATGGATAACCAAAGAGTTTGCTTGTTCCATTTAGTTCTGCAGTGCATTCAAGCATATTTGCTTCTTTCAGTTGCTGCTGTTGCTTATAGGGCAAGGATTATTATTTTTTTGGTGGTTGTTCTTGTGTCCATTTCCTTAGAGAATCCTCCATGTTGTGAACACATCTGCGTACAGTGCATAGAGTACATCAGCTATTTTTATGCCATGTATTTTTGACATTGACTTAGTTGAACTTCATCTGCTGTTGTGATCTTAGCCCTTCAGCATTTGCAGTCCCATCTGGAGGCCTTACTAACCCCAACTGCAAGACCCCTGTATAGTCTTCTACACTACAGTTCTCAAATGAGGTAATTAGCAGCAAATCCCTACCCCTGCTCCCATTTTTAGTTTTTTTATCTTCTCCTTGGCTGGAGTTTAGTTTGCGAATTAATCCAAACCAGTAGGCTGTGATTGGTGTATTATTGTTTCTTTATGGTCACTGCATACTGTGGAGTATCAGTGCAATAGGACAGCCCATTATGAGATTTAGTGGACCCAATAAGGGCAGGCATATGATTAGCCATCTAACTTGATGACATGTTACAGCAAAGAAGATCAGATCTATTTCTGCCTCAGCATCATCACAGATTACTCTCCCTCCCTTTCCTTCTACCTAGTACCATAGGACTTTGCTAGCCAAGCATGTTTTTCATAGTCTCATTGATTTTCCTTCTGTTTTTTTTTTTAAATTATGTATAGGAATCTCCCAGTTGGCTTCAAAACAACATCTGGGATGCACATGTTTCTGAGAAATTTCACTAGCCATAAAAATTGACAAAACAAGCAAAACCCTGCTGAATCTCCTTTGTGCTACCTTTCAAATTCTCCCAGTGTCTGAGGTGGAGTGAACAAATTTTCTGATGAGGAGAAATCTCATGTATTTCCTATTTCTACGTGGGTTGATATGTGTTGTGCTATCACAGCTCTGAAATGTTTACAAACAAAATAAATACACGGTGGCATCTGCAAGAAGAAAGCATTTATCCCTTAGTTCACACTTCACCCTCATTAAGGTGGATTTAAAAATGTGAGTTCTGAAACACTTTCTGATCCTATGGGAGTTACAGTGTATTGAAGTTTAGCAGTAGGATTGACATTATAGTTGACTGTACACATCTTGTCTTTCCTGAACTCACTAGAACTGAACAAAAGCAGACCTAGTTCTCAACAGGGCTTTGTTAACTTCCTATGGTGAAACAAAATTGTGTTGCCTTTCTTTTCGCTGCCTTCATCCCCAGTCAATTGATGGACATGGGTAGTGTTGCCCAAATTTTTCTTTCACTTACTGCTTTACCACATCTAAGCAAAATTTATCCAAAAAACTCTAATACCACCACTTCCTTTCCCCTGTATGTTTCTTTATTATCTTTATCTGATGAAAAAACCTGTGAACGTCAAATACCACAAATGCTCATGTGATCTACCCTGCAACTTTTTTTTGGCCTGACAAAGGTCTATCATAAGCAACATGAATGGTATGATTGTGAACGCTGGACAGTGAAGAAAGCTGATAGGAAGAAAATCAACTCCTCTGAAATGTGATGTAGAAGAAGAATTCTACTCTGGATTATTAAAAAGACCAATAAATCAGTCCTAGAGCAAATCAAGCCTGAACTCACCCTAGAAGCCAAGGAGATTAAATGAAGGCTGTCGTATTTTGGCCATATCATGAGAAAATATGACTCACTAGAAAAGACAAAAATGCTTGGTAAGATGGAAGGCAGTAGGAAGGAAGGAAGACATGTCCCTGAAACTGCAATGCTTGTGGAGGGCTGTTGATGATAGAGTGACTGGATGGTCCTCCATTCATACGGTCAACCTAAGCTGAAGTTGACTTAACAGCAGCTAACAATAGTTGTTGTTGCTACTGCTATTATTATTACTGCTACCCCACTTTTTGCCCTGTCTGGGACTCAGTTACCAGCTTACAGGCAATCAGAATATGTCACTTCTCGGTATGAGAAACCTTTCATGCTACACAGGCCATTTCTGCACAAGGTCGATACATCGTAGTAGTGTCAAATCCTTACCCTCCCATTTGCACATTGAACCGTTCTAGTGTCATAGTTTTCCTCATGGTTCTGCACATTTTCGGCTCTTAACATGGTTAACTTCAATGAGAAACCACTGTATCTGAAAACCAGAAACTCTGATGTAAATCTTCCAAACCGGTTCTGTTTCTTTTTTTGCCTAGATGCAGAAGCATAACATTGATTCAGGGCAAAAGTGGCTGGTTATGTGCATTCTCAAGCTGTCCCTTCCATCATTTCCATCCCTATCTCTCTCCACCCATCAAAGGACAGGTTGCTATCATTATTGTCTTCATGCATTAAACAGACAGCAGGTAAAGAATAGATAGTAGTAGATCTGGTGATAGACTGTTAAGACTTTTTTTTTGCACATTATCAACAAACGTACATACCTATCCACAAACATAGCAATCAGTGATGGTGAGAGGGAGATGGGAGCGATCAGGGACTTGCTGTTGTGGATGCAGCAATGCAGTGGTAGTACAATGTAAATGAGGGGGTGTAGACAGCACAGTTTCTGAATCGGAGTATAAAAACACCGCTCTTGACATGTGGTGAACCGCTCCTCCTCTCTTGTGCAGAAATGGTAACAGTTATAGCATCTTGATTCTACTTGTCCAAGCTTTGATCTTAGGCCCTTTTCGTATGTTACCTGTTTGTGCGACGGGGGAGGGCGTCTCGTGCGAGAAGCCTCATTCGAAACGCTGCCGCTTCCCCTCTCCTTCCTACCGCAGGTCGCTTCCTGTTTGCGCCCCTTCCTTCCACAGTGCAGTATGGGAGTTGTAGGCTGTGCTGTGGGGAGGAAGCGCGACCCGCCCAGCTCGCTGATGCACCGCACGCAGGTAAGTGCGTGAGGGCGCTGAGAGCATTGCGCGAGTGCGGGGCATTTTTGGCTTAAAGCTGAAAATCAAAAAATGTGCCCATGCCCTGCCTCAGCCTCGTGAACACCGCGCAAGTGGGAGTGCGTCGTATGGAGTGGCGCTCCCATTTGTGCGGCGCTCAAGGGGTGCTTGCGCTAAAAAAAAAAACATGCAAAAAGGGCCTTAGACTCAAAGCTTAATGGTGAGCCGAGGAGCCCAACATAAGACCTATTGAACTCACATTGACTCAGTGCCAAGAGAGTCAAGGTATTGACTTCTAGGATTTTGTTGTTGTTATTCATTGTCAAGTCAGCTTCAACTCATGGTGACCTTATGAATGAAGGATCTCCAAGAAACATTGTTCTCAAGAGCCCTGCTCAAGTTTTGCACAGACACAGACACAGACACAGACACAGACACAGACACAAAACCTCTGTGGCTTTCTTGACTGAGTCAATCTGTCTGAAACATGGAGTCATGTTATCTCATGATATGTCCAAAGTATGGCAGGCTCAGTTTAGTCATCTTGGCTTCTAGGAAGAGTTCAGGCAGGATTTGCTCCAGGCCCCATTCACTTCTATTTTTTTTTTAGTCCATAGTATCCACAGAACCCTTCTTCAGCACCATATTTCAAATGAATGGATTTTCTTCCGGTCAGCCATCTTCACTATTGACTGCTAGGCTACTAACTGCTAACATTTTGTGTTGTGTTGTGGTTGTGTTCAAATTACAGTTTTTACTATGGTTGTTAGAAACCATAACAATTATGTTCAACCTTTTCTTTTACAATTCTGTGTCACTTCTTATTTTACTGTGGGATTAACCTGCACTACTTAGGGAGTATTCCTGGCATGTTAAGTATTGTAAATAAATGTGTTGCTATTATTGCTTCTTATGTTGGTGTTTATTTGAATATTTTCTTTAAGTATTATTGTGAATTGCCTCAGGAGGCATGAGAGGGCAAAAAGGTGGTATAAAAGCAAGACAGTCCTTTCCTGGATACTTAAGAGACAAATATTTTCAGAGACATATCTAACATATGCAAAATTTTCACCTAAGGCTCTCAGTCTTTTTGATCCAATAAGTATTTCTCCCCGCTTCCCACTCACCAGCTTCCTTATGGATAAATAACATCCCATTGTGTTTTCATTCAAAGAGAAAATGTGGTCTGCAAATGAAGGAATAATTTTAAAAATTCAAATGTTTTCTTTATTGGACACTCTCCATTCACATGTAGATTTAGCCTTTTGAAATGTGTCTTTCGGTATAGCAGAAGAGCTTCTGTAATACTTTTTGGTGGGAAGTATGAAACGATTGCATAACCCTCTTCTGGTTTCTTTTCTGTATGATACACTGGGAGATATTCATACACAAACTCTCAAAGAATATCCTGCCAAATGCTTAACAGTACACAGTGTACTGTAAGTTCTCTGATAAGGGAAGTCATTCAGTGAAGAAGAACACCAAAGTAATTGCTGAAGGCTAGGAGGAAAACAGGCATAAACACATTTTTTTTTTGCTTCTCTTTGTTTGCATTTCAAGAGTACTCTTTTAGAGATGGTATCTTTCCTCTCCCACCCCGCCATACATCTCTGATTGTGTGGGCTTCCTCCCAAATGTGCTCACTTTTACCTGCAGTGAAATGCAACAGTCTTATCCGTTTTCCAACAGCCTTTCCAGGGAAAAAACAGTAAGCCAGCCACTGAATGTGAATGACCTTTCAAGCGATTTACTAGATGATGGGAAACTGAAGTGCATGTCAATTAACAACTTATGCACTCCTCATCTTTTTTTGGGGGGGGGCAGAGGATAATTGTTGTGTGCATGTTTTGAAGTGCATGTGTCAGGAACCAAATTCACACACACAAATATAACAGTGCAAATACACTATTCGGACCCTGATATATAGTACAGGACTTCAGTGACCAAACTGGAGGCAATTAGGAAAATCCAAAACATTAAAAGCAAAGAGTTTCTCATCCTGCCTACAAGAGACCTTGGAGTTCTGGTTTAGCCTGGCAGCGCTTATCACTACATTCCTAGCTTTGTTTATCTAATGGTCTCTGGTTCTCATACCTTGATACAAGCAAGCTGCTAATTAGCTCCTACTACATGTCCCATAACTAAAATATGGAGGGCTACCTGACAGCATGCCTTCTCTATCACCATGGGACCTCTTAGGTGTCCAGAAAATATTCCTGGATTGGGAATACTATTTACATTTCCTAATTTTAAATGTAATCTGCTAGGTTCTCAGTGAAAAGTGATTCAGAAATCAACTATGTCTCCTTCTCCTTCTCCTTCCCCTTCTCTGTTTCTTTGAACAGGAAATTATTCCAAGGTTATCTAGGTCTGGAAAGAAAACTGGAAGCAGGAGGCAAAGGTCTACCACTATGTTGTGAATGTCCTCCATTACAGTGTATCTTCATCTCTATTCTTTTGCTAGGGGCTTTTGCTACACAAAACCTTTCGCCTGAATGAAGCCTGTTTTCTTTTGTCTTGCCCCAGTGTTTAGTTTTTCTGTTTTTCCCCCCTAGCTTTGCTGTAGGGCTGGTGATCTCCATGTGTCAGTTGCAGACATATAGAACTGAATATGTTTAAGTAGACCATATAGCTCTTTTCTTCGATCAGTAGTACTGACTAGGGATGGAAGAGAAATGAATTTGTTTCACATTTAATGCAAGTTTATGCATATCTGATGTATGTTGTGTGAACCAATACGCAAAACAAATGCAGTTGCATTTGATATTCATGCTTTCCTAAAGATTGTGAAGCAGTTTTCCAATTTAAAAATGTGTCTGTTTTCAAAAATGAACGTTGATTGATTTATTGATTGATGGAATTTGTATCCCACCTTTCTCCCTAATGGGATCCAAACTAACTTACAATAATATATATTAATAAAAATAGTGTACAAAATTTATTAAGGGAAAATACTTTGGAAAATGTGTATATTAGGCAAAATTGATTGGATTTATCTACCTGTTGACTCACCATTCAACAACTGATTACAGGTGCAAAGAGGATTCAGGTTACTAAGATACAACTGCAATGTAACTTAGTTACATGACAGTTATTAATTGATTGCAAGAAATTTGTTGTAACTGGTTTGTAGTTACTTCCAAACCCTGGGGATACCAACCTAAATAGTCAGAGTCCAACAGATGGCCCAAGGACTATACGAAAGTATATAAATATTAGAAAAATATGTATAAAACAACATTTTTTGGAGGGGAGGGTGTTAAACAGAAATGGGATGAAATATTTTCAGACAGGACTAAAGCAAAGCAGTCTTGATTTTCCTATGTGACAACATTTCTCAGGAAAGAGACAGAGGAAATGCAGCCCTGTTGTTTCTCTTGCTTCTCTAAGGACCTCTCAGTGCTATAGTAATCCACCTGGAGCAACTGTCTAAGCTGGGTATGGATGGGGCTTTTCTGATACAGTTCCATTTATAATTGGTAGGGTGTTCCAGGATGTTGTGTTAGGAGATCGCTTCTCAGCTCTATAATAAATTTGGAATCCCATTTTGTTCTGTCTTATCCTCCATACTGTTTTGCTACATAAAACACTGGCTGAGATGATTTTAGCGTTTGGACTAGCATGCAATACAAGATCTCATTCTCTTCAGAACAAGATGAGGTTGTGGGCACACTATCCTGATGCCTGCCCATGGTAATGGACTGCATGACCGCTAACTAACTTAGCCTTGATCTAGAAGGAAGGAAGCTGTATTGATCCTGAAGGGCCAGGTTTATAATTTACACATAGTCTTTTGATCATCCCTGCCCTAGAGGCTTAGATGGACTCTGACAGTTTAGGTTGGTATGTACAGAGCTTGAAACTAATTGCAACAATTAATTCATTGATAGATATGGTAGATATAATACTGTTACAGTGCTATCATTCCACTTTCAACAGCCTGTGGAATTCTGGGGTTTGTAGTTTACTGAGACCAAAGAGTTCTCTGGCTGAGAATTTTAAATGCCCCTCCCTAAACTGCAAACCCCCAGATTTCATACGATGTTGAAAGTGGAACAATAGCACTATAACAGTGTAGTGCAGAACGGCCCTAAGTTACATTGCAGTTGTTGCTTAGTAGCCTGAAATCTCTTTGTAACTAGAGTAAACCCATAGAATCATTTATTGAATAGTGAGTCAACAGGTAGTTAAATCCAGTTGATTCAATAGGTCTATGCTAGCTTGCACTAATACTATCATTTAGGCCAGTGAGAGATAATTTCACTCCTTTTGTGATGCAACTGTACCCTTTTTGTTGAGTGTCTAGTAATGTGGGTGGGAGGTAGAGTCAAGCAGGACTATCACATAGCTCAAGTTTTGGTTTGTCCTGTCCTTTATGCAATATCTTAGACTTAGCCAGGCATGTCAAAGTGATAATGAGGTATACAAGAGAGTTCATTTTGTAGCATAGGTCAGGGTTCTTTAGCATTCAGAAACAGGGAGGAACCAAAAGCAGGAGCAACCTCCATATCCACCAAAGAATGAAATGTGATCCAGTTATTTGACAGGATCACTTTAGCTGCAATCCAGTAGTACTGTAGCACAAGGATGAGGCCTGTTTCACTAGTGGAAATTAATTCCTAGAACTATGCAAAGAGAGAAATCCAGCATAACACATACTGTGCAAGAGGGAATGTGCGTATGTTTCATCTTATAAAACAAATTGTACAGCAATTAAGTCAACTATGCTAGCGGTGTTTTCAGTCGTGTCACGTTAGATCTAAGCCATTGCAACAGAGGCCCTTTTCGCAGCGCCGGCACTTGCGCGACGGAGGAGGGTGGCTCGCACAACAACCGTCTCCCGAAACGCCGCCGCTTCCCCCGCCTCCTTACCGCACGTGGAGTCTTCTTGCGTGACGGGCGCTCTTCAGCCACGCCCCCAGCTTCTGCAGCGCTCCCTGGGAGCTGTAGGTGGCGCTGGGGGCGGAAGTGGGGAGGAAGTGTGACAGGCTCGCCTGCGATGGCGCTCCGCACTCCGGTAAGTGCGAGGCGCCGCCGGGAGCCTTGTGTGAGTGCCGTTTATTTTCGGTTCAAGCCGAAAATAAAAAAATACGTGCTCGCGCAGCTTCAGACCCGTGAGCACCATGGAAGTGGGAGTGCGTCGTGCAGAGCGACGCTTCCACTCCCACGAGCCTTGGGGACTCTCACGCGACAGAAAGCCCATGTGAAAAGGGCCAAATATACTAAATACGATAGTAAGAAAATAAGTGATTTTTTTTGGATCTCTTGACTTGAACATGCATCCTACAGTAAAACCTTTGAAAACTCTTCCCTCGGTAGGCAACTATTCTTTTACAGATTCCTCTATGAAAGTTAATTTTTGAACAATAAATATCTTTGGTCCTACAGATTCACTCTCTCTTCTGTCTCAAAAAAATTGCCCCAAACAAAATTTCCTTTCACCTCTGGATTTATTTGCAGTATTCTTTACAAATTAAGGCATCTTCCATTCCTTAAAACTGTTGGAAGGCAGAGTGTCGTCTCAGGCTTGGGAGGCATGAGTTTAGTAAATGTGTCCTTAGCACAAACTGCATGAAAGCAAAGACGACAAGAGGGAACAGTCTGTTCCCCTTTGAGTCATCCACTTGTCAGGGTTTTTAATTTGTTGCCAACCCTGTCCTTCTGCTGAGGGTGATTTTTTCCCCCTCCTGTGGCTCAAGATCCTCTTTTGCATATTTAAATATTTTGATGATATAAAGGATCAAGTACAGCAAGATGTTGGTGACCTTTCGGATTTTTCCAGAGAATGTGGTGTTTTAACTAACTCCAGTGAAATGCAGCCTGTGTAGCAGGAACAGAAGTTGATTTTAAAAAAAAAATCTTGTGTCAAGTCAATGCTTGTCTGGCATAGATGCCTTCCCCTTTTCAGGCTGTTGCATTTTAGTAACGTGCTGGGCTTTTGTCATATATCACCCGTGACTCAGCTGAACTTCATTTGCATGAACTGTGAGAACTGCCTCAGAGTTCTCAAATGGCATGGATTGTAGTGTTGTTGCTATTCATGGGGTTGTTCTGAAAAGTTTCGAGAATTTCCCTGTCTGCTGGGTTGCTAAGAAATCAGAGAGCAAAACCATCATAACACTAGCAGAGTAAAAATCCATATTGATGGAATTGCACTGGGTTATACTACCAACAAGTGGTTGGGAAAAAGGTTGCACAGGCTGTGCCAGATGCTTACACAACTGTTTGTTTTGCTGCTTGCACAATGACTTGCAATTACCTGCACAACTGCTCACAGAGTCTGTTACTCTAAGAGGTGGAGGATGTTGGGGTCCTCACCCACAATGCCAGCATCTCCTTAGAATCTGGGGGGATTATAGCTCAAAGGAGGCCTGTGAGAGGAGGGTAATGGCAGGTTCTTTTCACCTATGCATACCAATACTAAATGTAGAGAGGATTTCAGTTAAAGTTAAACAAGTTTTTTATTTGAATTGACAAACATACAAGAAATCAGACACTCTTAAGAACCATATAAAGCTTTCAGAAAGTGAAGCAAGAAAGGTTGGATACAAAGAGAGATTGGGTGGAAAGGGTGAGAATTACCAGTCCTGAAGGAAGAGGTTGCAGCAGAGAGGCTGAGACACTGTCTGAGGATAGCACAAAGGAATGGCAGCCTGGACTAGATTCTACGTACTACAATTGGATAGAGTTGAAGATAAGATTTTTACACCATATTTCACACTCTGAAGGGGTATGTTGAGAAAGCCATAATGACTTTCCCATGGAATTGACAAAGGGGTCCAGAAAGAGATGATTGCTTTAATCCCGAGTGACATAAAATTGATGGGATTCATGACTATCTCTTAATGTTTGGTCAGGTAGGAAGTGTAGGGAAAATCTCTATAGGGTAATATTGAACAATAGTCTCTGATTGCTTTATCTAGGCAATTCATCTTCCATTGTTTTTGAAAATGCCAACAGCTGCAAGCAGTGAAGAGATTAGGACAAACCCATCAGCACTCAGGTTTTCCACACAATCTTATTTGGACTTTTCCCACAATCATGACCCCAAACATGTCTCCAGTTGGCATGACCCCAATCATGTTCTCCAGTCATTAATAAGTCCAATTTATGAAAATTGCATCTCTCATAAAAGGGGTGGTAGGGTGTAGTAACAAGTCACACAACCGCTTGTGCAATCTGTTGTGCAACAAAAAATATATTGGATGCTGCCCTTGCACTGACTCCAACAATGCACAACCATTAGCATCAAGGGGGCTTATGATCACCCACTGTGACATCTTTGCATACAGTCTCAAATTATTCAGCCATCAATATGCAAAGCCCTGAGATTTCAGGGCCAAAATCTGAGTCCTAGGGATGACCCTTGTGATGTGATGGGTGGGGTGGATCCCTGGTGATGAGTGGGGAGGAGTGAAGTCATTACTGTAGTGATGTCATTAAGTGTGATGTCTTAAGCATTGAACACAACTACATGGAGTTTAGCATCAAAATAAAAACAATCAAATCTAAAAAAAGAGGTGTGTGTGCACATATACATACTTTTCAAGACAATGATCTTACCCTGAGATTCCTCCTTCTTACTCTGAGCACTAGAAAACAGGAGACAGGCCTGAAGATCTGGGAATCCTTATTGTAGTCCTATTTTATCATGATCACATTTTTAAAAAAAATAAGTTTCCTTGGTATGAACTATTTGTTGAAGACATGTGTGAAATTCAGAGAGCCATTTGGGGATAACATTCAGCATGTTTGGAACCATTGTGTCATTTGTTCTCTAGACTTACACTCTAGAGCAAAAAAGAAAATCTGAGGCCTAAACTCTTTTGCTAGTCCCAGCTAAAACAGAATCACTGAATCAATTAGATTTCATCTACATCTTGACTCACCATTCAACAACTGATTTAGTGGGTCTAGTCCCATTGGGACTAACCAAGAATGTTACAGCCATAACACCTGAGGAGAAGCTAGCTGTGAAAAGTATTGATACCTAGATGGCACCTGTTATACCATAGACTCTATTCACCTTATCCTTTGTTTAATTTTGCAACTGCATTTCTTTGTTTATTTTTAAGGGGTTTGATGATTCAAAAACAACACCAGATAAGGAGGTTGATATTGGGATTCATACATTCCAAAAGATGGACAATTCACATGTAGCGTAGTATTGGAAGGGACAGCCAATACCTGAGAATGCACTTATTATTTCTGGAGTGTACTTCAATCATGTTAAAAGTTGTGCTAAGCATTATGATTTCCTATAATGTCTCTTATTTTCCATTTCTGAATAATTTGTAATATTCAGCAAGAAGTGAAGGTTCTTATTGAAAATTTATTTTCTTAGGTGCAAGTAACTAGTACTGATTTTTTTAAAAGTAATGGTATGATTGTTATACCTGAATGAAGTGCTAAATATCACACACATCATGTTACATTTTGGGGGCAGAAATGTACCATTCAACCCTATCAAGCTAGAAGGGGCTCTGTTATGTTTGAAAGGAGATCCCTTTTCTCATATGGAACAAGAGCTATAGGAAAGGACTCCCTCATCCTTGCTATCTCATCACCCCAACCCCATCCACAAGTTATGGACAGGTGAGCACAACCTTGAAAATGCAAAGAGACAAGTAGAACTTCAGTATCTTATCTATCGGAGAGATTTGTGAAGTGCAAATATGAGAACGGCTCATAATTTTCCAAAAGGGGATTCAAGAGTCATATATATGGAGAAGAGAAGATGAGGACGTGATATGGAAGACATCTTTAAACATGTCTTGTAGAAGATGCAGACTGGATTCAAATTACAAGAAAATGAGACTCTATGTAAACACTAGGAAAGAGCCTCTCAAATGTATGAGTTTTTTTGACAGCAGAATAGACATCTTGAAGGATGGAAGGTTCTCTTCCTTCGGTGATCTTTAAGCAGAGCTTGGATGTCCATCTCTCAGAAGTGCTTTATGTGTTCTGTTTTATTGTCTTTGTCCCTGATTGTGAATATTGATGTTCTGTCTTTTGGTGTAAAGGGTGTTATAAAGAAATGTGTGCATGGAAGGGGATTAGAGTAGACAACCTTATAGTGCTTTCCAACTTCATAGTATTGTAATATGTTATGCAGAAATGTAGCCAAAACAGGTATGAGTTATCTAAACTTCCTGTTTCACCTGCATCTCTATCACATCCAGGGCAAATGTTAATCAATTACCTCTCACCACCATTTCACTATCTGTTACCAAGCTCCTGGCTTCTTGATGAAGAGCAACCCTGATCCTATTTGTTATAAAGCAGATGCTCCTTATTTTAATTGTGTCCAGCATGGAAACACACACTATTTTATTGGATATGGTTGGGGGAGAACATAATCAGAGTACTCCAGTGTCATCAGTAAAATAGACATGTGTTATTTGATATTGAAGTGTCTCATTTTAAAATGTACACAGGAATACCATGTATCACATCATCTCAACCATATGGAACATGATGCTATACAGTCTCAGAACCACCCCAACGTTTTCATGAAAGAGACTGATAAAGGAGGGGCTGTTGTCGCCATGAAGAAAACAGACTATCTATAAGACCCTGTGTCCAAAATATTTAGCGGTCCTCTGTATCTAGATAGTACTGATGAATATCAGAAGGAACTACACAAATTAGATGGAAAATTTCCCACAGATGTACAGAACCAACTTGACATGGACATACCCCCAGGCACCTCAAACAGGCATCTATCAAACCCAGATGGTCTATTATCTCAAGCATTGGAACCTTCACCATTGGGGTGTTTTTTATATGGGCTCAATTCTTAGACCTCTGTCACCAATATCTCAGGCTATGTGCGAAATCCAGCTGGCTTTCTAAGTAAAATACAGTTTCTCCAAACCTCCCCAAAACATCAACCCACCAACATTCCACACAAGGATGAACTACTAGCTGTAAAACAATACCATTCTGAATGGGGCTGTAGCACACTTAGCCATCTGACTTGCTCACTTTATACTTATTCATAATTATTCAACTTTTGAGAATAATATGGATTTTCATATTAATGGCACTGCCATGGGCACTCACAGGACACCACAGTATGCAAACATCTTCATGGCTGACCTGGAACAACACATCTTCAGCTCTCACACTCAGAAATTTCTCCTCCGCCTGAGATATATTGATAACTTCTTTATCATCTGGATTCATGAAAAGAAATCAGCTGAGAAGCTCCAATAGAATTTCAGCTTTCAGCCTGAAGCTGGAACAATCCAACACTTTCTAGATACTGTTGTGCAACTACACAAAGAACATCTCCGTACCACTCTATTGAAAACACATTAATTGCTCCACATATTTCTATCTTCCACTTAGGAAAAACAAACAAACAGCAAATGCATACAGCTAAGCCCTCCAACATACCAAAATCAAGTCATAACACAGGGATTCAGAAAACAGACTTATAGCAGACATTTCTTAAACTACAGTACCCACCAAATGAGGTGGAAAAACAAATTAACAAGGCAAGGCTGGTAACTAGGAACAATATATTACATGCCAGACCAGAAATAGAAAATGACAGAACATCACAGAAAAATGTTACATCCAGTTCCCAGCTGAGATTATTCAATGCATATGTTTGTTGCAACCAGTTCTGGAGTACAGTGCTGTTGTCTCGTTGGCTCTGGGCGGCAGGTCTTCACTTGTTTATAGGTAGTCCTCCCAACTTTCAATGGATACTCACTTAAGACAGGACATATAACATGGGTGGAAGTATAAGGACAATACCCTGCTACAAACCTAAATGTCCAATCTGCCCCTACATCTACTCTAGCAGCAATCTTATAGTTCCTAAGAACATCACGCACAGCATCAGAGATGCATTTACTTGCTCATTCCTCCATGTCACATGTGCCATCCTTTGTCAGCATCTCCCTTCTGCACTCTCCATTGGACAAATACACAGCATTCTCTATGCAAGAAAATAAATGGACACAAATTCGACATTAAAAATGACAGTACCGAGGACGGGGCCAAGATGTCGGTGCAACGGTAGTCTGAACTATTAGCTCAGGGCTACCTGCTGCAAACTGCAGGGAAAACATCCCCTGGGGACCCTTGTGGTCCCCCCAAAAATTCCCCCTTGGTAGGTAGGGGGTACAGGGCAGCTCACACATCTGGAATCATCCTAGCTCTGGTAGAGAAGAGGTGAAGGTACCAAAGCAGTAAGAAGTGTGGATGGACACCCAGTTGAATTAGAAGTTTGGGAGAAAGTATGGAAAACTGACATAAATTTTATACCAAACTTAAATTTAAGAGAAATTTTTTTATAAAATGCTTTATAGGTGGTATATGATCCCAGAAATATTACAAAAAATAACTAAAAATGAGAATGCGAAATGTTGGAAGTGCGATCAAAAAATTTGGTCTTTTTTCATATGTGGTGGACTTATAGAAGAGCAAGAAAGTTCTGGAAGGGGATACATGATGAAATTCAAAGAATTTGTAAAATGAATTTTGAAATGATGCTAGAATTTTATTTGTTAAATATGTTAGGACAACAAAAGGAGACCAGAAGTCATCAGAAGATACTGTTATATTTGATAACAGCTGAAAGGTTGACATATGCACAATATTGGAAAGAAAAGAAAGACATTGACTTAGGAGAGTGGAAATTAAAAGCTCTGGATATGGTAGAGACAGAAAAGTTGGCATTTTCACTGAAAAATAAACCTATCCAGAACTTCGAAAGGGAATGAAAAAGAGTTTTGGATTGGGTAAAAATATGAATGTATATGAAACCAAAGAAAGAAATAATGTATTTTTTTTCTTTTCTGTAAATGGAAATGTAACTGTGATTTTTTTGGGGGGGGGAGGTAAATGGAAACAAAGAAGATTCAACTGGAGAATATAAATATAGAAGCGTGGGGAGGGTGCAATATATCTGTTACTGGGGTATATCCACTTAGTTTTTTATGTAATTAAATCACACACACACACACACACACACATATATATATATAAAATGACAGTGCCATATTAAACTAGAAGCAGAGCATTTTAATTTCTCTTTTCAAATAATTGCTGATCTTCAGGTAGCTATTCTGGGATGAAAGTGGCAGAAATCAAAGGAAGATTGGGAAAAGAAAGATCTGAGCTAGAATAAATGCACAAATTGCCATATACTGGCAGAAGGATGGACACAGACTATAGTTTCTAGGCACACTACATTAATATATTGTTTCTTAATCCATCCACATATGTAAACAAAAGCATTTTGATTAGAAATGTCTCTTATTTAAGGGAACTGGCTTTCAAGTAAGCAGAGTGTATTGCTTTGGCCACTTCCACATTACAGCACTCTTCCACGTTGTTGTGCTGCAATTCAGGTCCCGAAGGGAGTGTGTCAGCAACGTTCCCTCCGCACCTGCTCACGCCTGTGGAAGGAAGTGCAATGGCTCCGCCTCTTCCTTCAGCACTTGCCATTGCTGTGCTGGGGCAGGAAGTGTTGCAATTGTGCTTCCATGGCTTCTGGACAACAGTAAGTACAGGAGCACTCACCAAATCTTTCTCATTTTCCAATATAGGCAGCATCTCCTTTCTTGCAATTTGAATCCATTGGTTCATGTTCTAGTTTCCAGAGCAGTGAAAACAAGCTGGCTCCATCTTCCACATCAATTCCCTTCAAACAATTAAAAATGGCTCATATCACTTCCCAGCCTTCTCTTCTCCAAGCTAAACATCCCCAGTTCCCTAAGCCATTCCACACAGGACATGGTTTCTAAACCCCTTTGTCACACCCAAAATATAACAGACATTGCTCCCACAGCTTTGGAAGTGTGCCCAGCAGCAGAGAATATCTTAGCAGCAATGCACTGAAGCCAGGAAAAACTCACTCACACAAATTGTTCTCTTCCATCAAGGAGGCAATTTATTCTTGAGTTACAATGTGTACATATTTACAAGAATCTCCAGAAGGCATACCAGCATCCCCCTACTTGCTCTTTCTGACAGAGCCTCCAGCAGACACATCAAGCACCATGTGCAACTTGTTGACTCGCTCTCAGCTACATTTATACTCACACTAGCAGATGCAATCCTGTTAATCTTTGTGTTCTTCCCACACCTGATGCAACCTTCTCCCCAATTGCTCATCAGCATGACTCAGCTGAAGTCACATGGCTCTCCACAGGTGCAGTTAACAACCCACATCACAAAGTATTTTCTACACGTTTGGTCCAACCTTTTCTTGACACTCTTACCATCTTGGTAACCCTCTTCTGAAACATGTTCCAGCTTATCAACACCGCTTTTGAGCTGCAGTGCCTAGATGTAATGGGTATTGCTTTGTCACTCCTGTTCCACTTGGTGAAATTACGTCCCATGTGCAATTTTTGAGCCATGCCCTGTTTTGTTTTTTTAAAAAACTTACTATTCTATAAATCTCTAAACTGGTTACTTCTCTCTGTTCTTTCACACATTACTAAGATTTTTGTTGAGAGCAAAGGAACCACAATGGATAAAGACACTTTGATTACACAGTCTGGCCAGTCTTAGGCAGTCTTACCATTGTCTCTGGTGGTACATCTATTGTAGTTCCAGCCAGATACGATGACCAAGGAAAGATTCCTCTGTGTGTTGCTTGAAGGGAATTTCAAAACTTCATCAGTGCATAAGAAAACAATGTGGGATATTTGTAGACAGCATCGTCAAGTTATGTTACCTCCTTGTTAGTGTCAGCAGATGTTCCCATCTATGTAGAACAGCTGAAACAACAAAAAGTGACACTGTGGAATTTTTATTTTTTTCTTTATGATCAAGGGCTTTCCTGCTTTTTTTCTTCTTTAAGAGCTAGATTTACCAGTAAAGAGTGTGCTTGGTTTTAAGAGAAAACATAACCGTAGTGGACATAGTAGAAACCTGGTGGAGCTGAACCCATGGGATATGATCAACTCTTGATTCAAGCTCCATTTCAGGGATGGATATTGTGCAGCTTATGGGCCACATGTGACCCATCAAGGTCTTTTGTGTGGCTTCTGAAACCATGGAAAAATAATTTGTGCTCAAAATGGAAAACCACACCTCCAGAAGCCTCTATAGATGTGAGTCTCCCATAAAACACAACATACCCCAGCATCCCAAAAGAACAATTTCAAAAAAATTGGAAGTGATCTTCCAGTTACTTCCAATTCCAGTGAGGGAAAGGTGCATCCAGCCCATGGAAAACTGGTTGTGGTGGAAAATGGGACAGACTCTCTGTAATTGTCTACCTCTGTGCTCTAGGAAGGACAGCAAAGTGTGTATTAAAGATGTTCTCAGTCTGTACATCAAATAACAACATAGCATCAAGCAGACTAGAAACTTTTAAAAGGGCTGGCTCCTCCACAAAATCGCTGTGTGCGGACGTGAGTATTTGGATGTGCCTTCAAGTCACCTGTCAACATATGGCAACCCCATGAATTTAACAGACTTTTCTTAGGCAAAGAATATTCAGTAGTGGTTTTGCTAGTTCCTTCCTCTGAAATATATCCTACAGCACCTGGTGTTCGTGGGCAGTCTCCCATCCAGGTACTAACCAGGGCTGACCCTGTTTAGGTGAGAATACAAAGACCCAGTTAATAGCATAGACATACCATTATTCCCCAAACAGAACACTCATGGCAATCTTAAGATAGGAAATCAAGGAGAATGTTTTGGAATAACGGGCAACATCAGTTGTCCTTCCATTGACTTGAGACATTGCTGAATCAGTTTCAATCAAAATGTGAAAATGGTAGATTTAAAATTTAATGTCCTTCATTATCACAGTCCTCACATGAAATTCCACAGAAGCCAAAACAATGATTTTCCCAGTGTTCTTGCTCACATTGAGAGTCTCCATGTGAATGGAAACTTCCCTTCCAGGTTGTTGCTTTCTACAGAAGGAAAGTAACTATGGAGAAGGCAGGGCTAGGTGGTCTCTTTTGTATACATTGCTTGAAACTGGATATGTAACACACCTGAATATGTTCTTTCATGGCAAATAACATCAGCAAGTGCTATTCCATAACACGAGATTTCAGTAGTGTCCATTCTTTGATTCTTTGGCTTATTTCATGTTTCAGAAAAGCTTTTTTGTGAGTGTGTATGTGTGTGTGTGGTAACCCCTTGCTACCAATGCTGCAACCTGTCACCCTGAAGAAGGTAAAAGGGTGAGATAGAGCACTCATCAGTACAGAGCAATGGTAATATCTGTGTGGTGCAAGGGAAATATGTGTTTCAAGTGAAGCAAACACCATTATCCACAGATCCAGGTAACCTATGAATAAAGATGGGTGGAAATTTTGTCTCAGACATTTTACTAAAATTCTCAAAACTCTGATGTGAGATAGCTAAACTGACCACAGTGCTTATCACATTAATTGATAAGCTAATAAACTAATTGTGTCATATTATTTCATTTGAAACAGAGAGTGAATGGACCATGTTCTTCTGGGAACTCTTTTGATTCCTAGTTCCCCCCCAGCCCAATCATCAAAAGTAGACTGTGGTTTCCCTGCTGGAGATCCCCATAAATCTCTGCAGAAGGAGCAATGAGACAACACCTACTATTCTCCCAATATCACAGTGAAACAGAATGAGACATCAACACCCAAAGTGGTTATTAACCATAGCAGTATGGAGGGTCATTAACGGTTTATTTAAAGTAGTAAAAGAATCTATTTCTAAATGACCCATCAGTGGTACATCATTGAACAAACCTTGATATTGAGCAATAAGTCCCATACAAAGACAGGACTAATGCAGTGCAATTGTGATATAACAGTGTCATGGAATAAGCTCCCAGTTTTCCTATATAAATCAAATGTATTAATAAGTTGCTTAAATTTACATTCCATATTTCCACTACAAATGGTACTCTAGACAATTAAGAACTGTAAAGTACAAGATTAAGTATAACCCAACACACACACACATACACAAAAGCAAAACAATTAAAAACATATTAATAGCAATTCAGAAATGAAAAGAAGTCACTGGTTAAATCCTACTTCAACAAAACCGAAGACTAAAGGCCAAAATTATGACCAAATAAAGAGTTCCTTGCCAGCTAGTAGAAAGACATTAATTATGGAGCCATCTTATTCTCCCCAGGGCAAGAAATTCCAGAACCTAGAAGCAGCCTCCAGCAAGACCTCTTCATATGCCCACAAAACATGCCTCCAAGGCAATGACAGCTGGTAGTGAAGCCATTCTAAATTTTAAAGAAGTAATCCAAGGTGCTGAACTCATTTTTCAACTAGGTGAGCACCTTGGGTAGTTGCTTTAAAGATCAGACTATATCCTGGAGCAGATTCACCACCTTACTGCCATGGAGCTACACGCCACAATTGCTCTGAGGAGGACTGGGCAGAGAAAGAGGCCTCTCCTATGGATATTTCAACCCTGGCAAGCTTAAGAGGGAAAATGCAGTCTTTGAAATAGCTGTGTTTCATGAATTCAAATTCAGAGCACTTGTGCTGAATGGAGATATTCCTTCAGCAAGCTACTGTGTCCAGAGCTGGTCAAAAGCTAGGGAAAAAAATGAGTTACTTCCCCAATATTGCCATTATTCTTTGAATAATTTATACTGTGGGCCAAATCCTGATGAAAAGTCACCTGTTGAATTATTCAGTGAAAAAGACAAATGTCTGTTGAATAATACATTTGGTGAAAGAGTGTTTAGCCCTCTCTGCTATTCAAACAATGAAACAATGTGTCTAGGCTTAGCAATGAATGGCTCCTACTTGAAATGGGCCAGGCAGAAATCTGTGTTAGCTTGCAGTAACTAAAACAGTCAGATAACAATCTTTTCAACTTCACCCTTGCCATTACTCCTCCAGAGGAAGGCAACCAAAACAGTGAAGGGTCTGGAAGCCATGCCTTATGAGGAGTGGCATAGGGAGCTGGGAATGTTTAGTCTGCAGAAGAGAAAGCTAAGAGGGGACATGATAGCCATATTTAAATATTTGAAGGGATGTCATGACGAGGAGGGAGTGGGTTTGTTATCCCCTGCTTCAGAGACGAAGACCCTTTTCGCACGGGCTTTCTCTCGCGAAATACCCCCTGAGCCTCGTGGGAGTGGGAGTGTCACTCTGCACGACGCACTCCCACTTCCACGGCGCTCACGGGGCTGAAGCTGCGCTCACGCGTATTTTTTTATTTTCGACTTGCAGCCGAAAATAAACGGCGCTTGCGCAAGGCTCCTGGCGGCGTCACGCACTTACCGGAGTGCGGAGCACCGTCGCAGGCGGGTCTCTCGTGCTTCCTCCCCGCTTCCGCCCCCAGTGCCGCCTACAGCTCCCAGGGGGCGCTGCAGAAGCTGGGGGCATGGCTGAAGAGCGCCCGTCGTGCAAGAAGACTCCACATGCGGTAAGGAGGTGGGGGAAGCAGCAGCGTTTCGGGAGAGGGTTCTCGCGTGAGCCGCCCTCCTCCGTGCGCAAGCACCGGCGCTGCGAAAAGGGCCTAGGACAAAGAGCAATGGATTCAAGCTGCAGGAAAGGAGATTCCCCTTGAGCCTCAGGAAGAACTTCCTGATGGTCAGAGCTGAGCTGTTTGACAGTGGAATATGCCACCTTGATAGAGTCTCCTTCTTTGGAGGTTTTTAAGCAGAGGCTGGATGGCCATCTGTTGGGAGTGCTTTGATGTGTGTTCCTGCATGGCAAGGGGTTGGAATGGATGGCCCCTGTGGTCTCTTCCAGTTCTATGATTCTATGGTTCTACTCCTGAAATTCAAAAAGCTAGTGTGATGGTCAAAAATGAAAGCGGTCATTGCCTTTAAAGCTCTAAACTCTCTAAGCCCAGGATACTTGAAGAACTACCTCAACTATAACCACTACTGTAGTCTGATTCTAAACTCCTGCTTTTGATTTCCCCATCATTTAAAGTGTGGACAGAGGTCAGCAGGGGCAAGACCTTTACATTATGGCACCAAAGCTCTGAAACTCCCATCCGGAGATTGTGACTTGCATTGTTTTAGGAAAGTTGATTGGGGAATTGCATATATTAGGCACAATTGATTACAAAATTGTACATATGAGAAATGAACCCCAAAACAGCTGCCAAAGCTGAGATCCTGTTTCAAACTGGTAAGGATCAAAATCTTTGGCACAAGTATGTTGACAGAACCTTATGTTCCAACAGCTTGAAGCAGAATCTTGGCTTTTATATATGCTTTCGTGCAAATTTCTTGTATGCCAATTCAGTTTGAAAGGGATAGAAGGCCAGGAAGGATGAAGCTGGACAGCCAGCACTGTCATTAGAGAGTGGAGGATAGGAGTGAATTGACTCAGATGCCCTAACCTCCAGCTGTCCCAATTGGACAGGAATAGTCTTCATTAATCCTCTGCAGTGCTCTCACTTTTTCAACTGTTTTAATAATGTCCCAGTTTCTCTCCCCTGTTGCCACTTCCTTCAAATCTTCAGCTCATTCCATTGTGATAGTAGTTTGTATTCAATGAACTTAGCACAGTGAAGAAGAGAGGAGGGGTGGAATCTTGTCCTTCCCAGTAGACTCAGGCAAAAGCAAATTACTGCAGCCTATCCTAGCATGTGTGTTCTTCCCCGTTAAGAACTTTTGCCAACTTGACCACTGCCTGATGTTGCTTGGCCACATGGGTCTTGATTTTCAGCTGCAAAATGTTGGAGGGTATGATACTCTCTCTGGCAGGCATTCTGCAGCCTGTTAGAATCAGTGCATAGAGAGATGTTGAATATTTCCTTAACACAAGGTTGCAAAAAGGTGATGCAGGCACAATGTCTTAAGAGATTCCTTTTCTTTGGAGTCCTACTTGTCACTTTATTTAGGCACCAAATTAAAATGCAGGTTTTGATTAAAGCCTTTTCAGGCCTAATCTTAAAACTTTTAAGAGTGTACACATGCATGACTTTCACTATTTTAGTTTTTTCTGCTGTGATAACCTGTGATTTAATATGGTTTTATCCTACTCCGCTATTTTATTTTGAATTGTTTTGAGCTGTTTATATAGTTTTAATTGTATGTTGCCCTGATATCTCATGTTTGAATGAATAAACAAATAATTAAATTATAATACAGTCAGCCCTCCACATTTGCAGATTTCACTTTTGATTGATTGTTCACAGGTTATTTGCTGTCACCTCTGTTGCCTCCCTATGCCATTTTTAATAGTGACTGTAAACCTCGTGAGACTGAGAAACTATGAATGAGGCTTGTAAATCCCTATTAAAAATGGTGTGAGGCAGCTCTGAAGGTGGCAGTAAGCCCCACCAGCCACCCACTTCTGCCTCGTGAAGGAGCCCTGGTGCCTCCAAGGGATCTACAATGGGTTGAATATGGTGATCATACTTTTTTGTGTGTGTTAAATATAGTTTGAGGGGGAACCTAGACTTCTTCACGGTTTTTCTACTTTCACGGGGGTCCTGTGCCCCTAGCCCTAGCGAATGTGGAGGGATGACTGTAAATACAAATTCTGGCTATGCTATTGTAACTCAACAGGGGGTTTCTAGCTAGATTTCATGTAAACTTAATTTTTTTAAAAAAAATCAAAATTCAGGACCTTAACAATGGAAAAAGAAGAATGAGAGAGAAACCAGAATAGACAGAACCATTCCTAGTATGTTCTTCTCTTGATGACAAATCTCACTGACCTGCAGCATAATGTGTGAACACTGGGCCTTTCCACACTAAACTTTTATAATGCTATTATTCCACTTTCAACATCCTATGGAAACCTGGCGTTTGCAGTTTAGGGAGGGGCATTCAGAATTCTCAGCCAGAGAGCTCTTGGGCCTCAGTAAACTACAAACCCCAGAATTCCACAGGATGTTAAAAGTAGAATTATAGCACTATAAGAGTGTAGGTCAGAAAGGCCCATTTTCTTATGGCATAGGCTTTCAGGAACTTTAATAAAGCTTGTTAGTTTTCAGGGTGCTACACAAGTCTTTGTCAATATATTTGAATGTAGTTTATTATAAGACAATGTAATTGCATTTAGTCAATATAACAACTAATGGAGGACAAGATTATTCTGTACAATTTTATTGTAGTTTTCTCTTTATCAAAGTTCCACAGTCAGCTTAACATTCTAAAAACAATTAAAAAGAAGGGGGGGAATGCAATAAAAAGGTTCACACATACCTGAGTACTTTACTTGCAGAAAGAGAGACCCATAGTAATTTCAGTTATGTTGTGGAGAGTTTATATAGTAATTCCTCCACTAGACATGTAATTATTTTGCATGTGTTAAAGTAGCCAGGAGTTGGCATATAAAAGTAAATTATGGCTTTGTGTAAACAATTTAAGGTTCTTGAAGACTACCACTATCTTATTCTTTCAGGCTACTTGATAGTCCTCACAGCTAGGAGCTGGATAAGATGGGTCCTCACCTGGCCTAGGGATATGTGAAGCCTTCGTATTTTGTATGTATGTTATATGTGTGTATGTAAGGTTGGAAAATGTGAGAGATAGTACTGGATCTCTCAAGTAGACTAGTCAATTGGCAAGGCAGAAACTGAAAAACCACCAGTCCCATAGCAACCCACCCACTTACAGTCAGAGTCTAGCAGAGGAAGGAAACAAGCTTAGTCTTGTCTGTAAAATCCATCAAGTTAGCTTTACTTACAAAACCTAGCCATAAGCAAATAAATGGACTAGTGGAGGATAGAGGCAGGGAAGAAAAAAATGGCTGCAAGTTAGAGTGATGCAGGAGGAAAAGGTGTGTGTGCGTGTGTGGAAAACAACATAAAAAACAGGAAAAAATCTTCTCAAGTACTGGGACTATGTGTTCAGGAAACAAAAGTATCTGGATATTTTCAAACTGATAAAATGTTTGCAATCTCAAACTGTTGTGTTGCGCTGAATAGAGAATCAACTAAATTTATTCAAAAGAACAGACCTATCTTTCTTCTGTGTCTTTCCAGATTCAAAAGTACTGTGATATGAATCATTGTTGCACACTTTTAGAATCATAGAATTGTAGAGCTGGAGGACATCTCAAGAGTTATCTAGTTCAAGCCCTCTCCCCCTCCTCCCACTCTACTGACTCAGATCTGCAACTAAATAGCTGACAGAGGGTAATCTAGTCTGTTTCAAGATATTCAATGAACAAGAGCACACCAGATTCCGAGGGAGTCTGTTCCACTGTAGAGTAACTTTTGCTCTGAATAAATTCTTCCCAACCCTCATTTTTGTCATTTGAAATCTGCATTTTTGTAGTTTGAATCTACTGAATCCATCAAGTCTAACAGTCTGGAATCATGGAAACCAAACACGTGTCTTCTATACGATAAGCTGTCAAATATATGAAGATAGCTAACATATCACCTATCATTTTCAGGCTAATTCAGACTTGGTTTCTCGACCTTTCATCGTTTTGTCTCCCTCTTTTGGATATATTGCAGCTTGTTGATACTTTTCTTTAACTGTGGTGCTCAGAACTAGACATAGTGCTCCAGGTGAGGTCTCATCCAAATGAAATAAATTGGTTCCATTATTTCCTTTGGTCTGGACATTTGTGTTTCTTGTTGTCACTGGAGGGTGAGAGTGCGGGAAGATGATGTAGCTTAAATCTACAAAAATTATTTGCTGTTGTTCTGCTTCTTTGTGTTCTTTTGCTTGTTTATGATTGTGCAATTTGCATTTGGAATAAAAAAAGTCTTCTATTTTTTGCAGCCATGGTCAGATCCTGCCTGTCAGTTTTTAACTTGAATTGGGGGAGGGGGCTTCTTTTAGAAGCTTAACATTGAATGACATGCAACATGCAACAGCCTGAACATGCAATGTCCTATACAAAGAAATTAAATAAATGAAAATATGTTTCCCTGTGAAAATATAATATTGCATTTAAGAAAAATCATGAACAGGGTTTGTCTCTCTTCCTTTCTCTCACTTGCCACTGTCTATCCTGAATATAAACGGAACACACCACTGTCTCCTGTAGTCTCTTTGAACACATTTCATTTCGTTTTACCCTCACAAATCAAGCAAAAATCTTTCACTGCAATTTCTGACACATCTTTTTGAGTGTTCAATATTTTGCTAAAGTCTCATCTTCCCTGCACATTGCCACAGGCTACTAGAGTGGAACAAAGCTCTCAAACATAATAAAAAGGTGAAATCACAGAAGAGAAAGTTTACGGCCATGCTCCTGCTCTGACAGGCTTGTCAAGATATTTTAGCATCAACCAAAGTGAAGGAAGAGGGCCAAGCTTGTTGCTGCAACTTTGTCCACCTTTGGGGACAATGTAAAGTGACATGGGGGAACGCAAGAGCACGGCAGCATCTCTTGAAAAACAGCCTCAACTCATGAACTTCATATTTATATATTTATACTTACAGGACTGAGTCTTTCTCCTTGACTTCCTCTTATCCCCAAGCTCTGTATTTATGCAATCATTTGAAAGAATATAGGTAGCCCAATCCTTCCTGAAAGAATGCAATTATTTCTGAGGCTCGTTGGAATAGTTGCTATCGTTGTCGTGTACTTTCAAGTCATATCTGACTTATAGTGGATCCTAAGTTGACTGTATCATGGGGTTTTCTGGGAGCTGAGAGTGTGTGAAGCACCGAAAGTCACCCAGTGGGTTTTCATGTTTGAGCGGGGAATCAAACCCTGATCTCCAGGGTTGTAGTCCCATGCTCAAACACTATACTGGCCCTCACATTGTCACTTCAGCCCAGGCCTACCTAGTGATAGCACTAGATATCTCTTTTTGATTTCAAAACCATTTAGCCTTCCTCTGCCACCCCGCTCCATGTGTTTGCGAGGCTTCTGGACAACACGTAAACAGGCGCGGCCGTAATTGTTGGACATTCCATTCTCCACCTAGGCAGGCAGAACAAAGCCATTCCGTTGCTTCAAGGACCTCTCCTGCAAACACCCTTTTGCTTAAGCACGACACTAACAAAGGCGCCCGGCTCTGAGCCGATAGTCTTACAAAACCGGACTAAGTACTGTGTATTTGAATACCAGCTACACTATTGTTGATTCAGCGCTAAGCCAATCATGTTAAACTTGACCTTTACCAAAGCTTTGTCTGGCTCCAAACTCACATTGTTCTCACTGAGTGAGGCATGGCCTGCAGTCACAATTCACCCTATATAAACCCCCGATTCCAAGACCACATCGGATCGCTTGCTCTGTTTGGATTGCTCTGGACTTCCATCCCGCTTTGTCTGGCGAGCTCCCCTTGGCACTGCGTTTCTTCTCTACCATCTTCTTCAGGACTACGAGAAAGGTGTTGTATCACCCATTTCCCCCGAAAATCCTTATTTCCAATTCTTCCATTAGCTGTGTGATTGTGATGTCTTTACTGTTTGTTTGTCTTTTAATAAAAATACCATTTTTGCTATTTTGAAACCTGTCTGACTGCTTGACTGACCTGACCCCGTAAACATTGGGTTACAAGATCCCTGTTAAGTTACCCTGCCTCTCGCTAGCTTTAGTGAGTGCTCCAGCTAATTCTCCCCAGAATTGTGTTTGTGTTTTGGTTATTTGGGCATCCCTTCCGGGGGCCCCAGAGAACAGGGTAACAACATCATGCTGGTTCTTTGTCTAAACAGTCCCTCACCATTTTGTCAGTGAGTCTATAGACAGTGAAGTATGGATAGGATTTTGATAATTTTTCATGAATGGGGACAAATTTGGGGGTTTGGGTGAACTAATCCCCAATAGTGCATTCAATTTTGGCTGGAAGCTACCACTACTCCCTTTAAGATGACATCTAAATTGCTACTATGCTAATCTAGTTCTTATTTGGTAATAGTAGTTGCTTTTATGAGTTGCTAAGGCTTCTTAGCAAGCTTTATATGGAGGAGATTTGGCAGTGGCTTCCTCTAAGGCTGAGAAACTCTGAAGTTCCCAAAGCCAGTCAGCAGGTTTGCAAGGCTAAGTGTGGATTTTAGTCCTGTTCTGCTGGATGCCTAGACCAGCACTCAAACCACACTGACTCAGCTTCTTTATAGACAATTGGAAAATTACTAAAGATGGACCCCCACTTTCACATATAGAATGTATAGTACACATGAAGAATTCGGTGTAGACCTGTGTAGTTGCATGGGCAACAGGTTCTTTTCCTGGCCAACAGGTGACATGACTAATGGGTGCTACTCCCTGCCAGCATATCTGCATCTATGAGTATGAAATTTCACCTGACATTCCAAAAAAGCAGCAAAGCAATCAGAGAGGACTGGCAGTGCCCAGTCTCAACACATATGCTCTCAAATCTGTTGAAAGGCTGAATCACCTCTTTGGCCACAGGCCCATGAAAACAGACAAGGATTTCATTTAAAAAAAATTAAATCACTACACCACACTGGACCAGTCTACAGTATCATCAAAGAATTGCAAAGTTAGATGCAATCGATAGCTTCAAAATTCCTGACCGATCCAACCTCTCTTTAAAAACTTTCTGTGATAAAAAGACTGCCACTCCCTTGAAATGATAGGTTTCTGTATATGCAACATGAAACATCCTGTCATCTCATATGGCATCATACAACTCAAGACAGGTATCATCAAGTAAGGAACAATATGTTGTACAGTTTTATTTCAACATGTGTTGTAAAGAAGATAATGGTGGGTCTATCCAGAAAATTCTATTTTCTCCATATTTTTGCTTTTGTTTTTCTTCTCTACTGTAATTCTAAACAGGTAGTGGTAGAGGTCTGACCACTAGCAGATGAGTTATGTAACTTGTAGGCCAGAGTGTCAAAGGGTTTGATCACTCAAGACTCTGCTCTGCTGGACAATACTGTGCAGACACAATGGTGACAGAAAAGTATAATTTCTTTACTACCACTATTGCTGAGGCATAGACCTTCCAATGAGCTTTAGCCCATGTTTGGTTGGACTCACTCTGAGTCTTCTGCCAATATCATTCTAGTCCCCATCACATTTTTTTCATTGCCACCAGTAACCTAGCAAACCAGAAAACTTGCTTGGCTCCATTTTGTGGGAGAGGACAGTTAGGGGCAATTGTGTCTACCACCCTGGCCATTTCCCTATTCCTGAGATAAGCCAGGGCTTCAACAGATCTCCTGCTAAGGCAATGGGAAACTCCTCAAGAGTCATTAAGAATCCATCTAAATCCATATGTCTTCAGGGGAGTACTGTCTTAATTGCTCCCCCATCTCAAAGAGGCTCCAAGTCCCAGTGAGTCTAAACCCCACCAAGTAATGATCAGTCCATGACAATAGCAGTTAGCAATAGCAATAGCAGTTACATTTTTATACTGCTTATTAGTGCAAAGCACTCCCTAAGCAGCTTACAATGTGTTTAGTTAACTGCCTCCCAACAAGCTGGGTACTCATTTTACTAACCTATGGGAGGATGGAAGGCTGAGTCAACCTGGAGTCCTGCAGGATAGAACTCACAACATTGTAGCTGCAGTACCAGCTTTTAACCACTACACCACAAAGGCTCATGACAGTGGAACTGTAGAGAGTTCCTCCACTCTTAGATCACCATCATCCCACTCAGAACAGAAAACCAGATCCAGAGTCTGCCTTGAAACATGGGTGGCACCAGCTATTACTTGGGATAGACCCACAGAGGTTATAGAAGACTTGAAGCCTTGAGCTGCTCCTAACAGAGCAGCCTCTGTATATATGTTGAAGTCCCCCAGTACAACAAGGCAAGGGGATTCTAATGCTACCACCAAGACTAACCCAGCCAGGTCAGGAAGGGAGACTGTTGAGCCGCAAGGTGGGTGATATACCAACAGAATTCCTATTCTGGCCCAGCCAGCTGCCTTCTGACCCATATACACTCAAACTCAGTAGACCATGGGACAAGGCACTTTGTGCGGGAGACAATATCCTGATAGTCCACTGCCACTCCACCTTCACACACTCCAGGCCTCACTATAGGTGGACAAAGCTGGGAGAGATTAACCCCCCCTCCCAGCTTCATCCAGCTAGGTCTTGGTAATGTAAGCCAGGTTAGCATACTTACCCAGGATGAAGTCCTGGATCAAAAATGTTTTTTCTGTTCACCAACCTGGCATTAAGCAGCAGCATTTTCAGCCCAGAGGCATCTGTTGCCATGGTTAGCCAGAATATTTAAAGTGGAAGACAGCTTGGAGGACATCAGCACCCTGTGGCTCTCCTTCCTACCATGATAATAAAGCTATCTCTCCATACCATATCTCCCTCTGCACATCACTGTTGTAATTGGCTGCTCTCTGAGGTGCTTCCCCTCCCGTGCTCTCTGTGTAACACCTTTTCTTTCTCCAACATGTAGTGTATTTAAAATTACAAAGAAAAGGGGAGAATGCACTCCTTCCCCTATCAACCAAAGGAATTGGCCCTCACACTTGCTCTATTTCTGAAGTGGCTCCCCCTTTGGTGTCATACCCTTTGGCTGTGACCACACCAATGGAAGGCCCAATGTAGCAGACACCCAGTTTTTATCCCGTTGCAAAACAACACAGATGGTGTTCTAGCTTATTAGCCAGGAACTGGGTGAGTACTTGAGGCTTGGTTCTGCTGAGAGTGCAAGTGTCTGGAGCAGGCAGCAGACCACCAGGGAAGGTGCAGAGTGGCAAGCAATCCGGCAGGCAGGCAGTTTTGACTCAAAGGAGACATTTAAAATAAACAGAGAGAGGTGATGGAAAGTTACCACACCATGGGAATTGCTGAGGGAGGAAAGAGATGGGCCTGCCCAATTTTGGATCTACCATAACAGGAAGTGCTATCAAACGCTATAATGGCACTGCACTATGACAGTTGATGGGATTGAAGCAGTATAGGAAGGTCTTAATTTATTTTTTCCTGGAAATAGAATATGGTGATTTGGCCCCTCTTGGGGACAGGGTAGCAGCTGGATGGTGATGATCCACAGCTCCTGGACTGGTAGAAACCCACTGCTATAGCGACATTGTGTGGAAATGTCCTCAGTTCTAGCAGGCACCCAAAAGCTTGATTAGAAGTCTCTTCAACCACACGATCACTTGGATTGAAAATTTCAATTTCTCTTTACTGAATAGGCTGAGTTGAAGGAGAGGTGTTCATGCTAAAAATCTTAGCAATTTTAGCTTCTGAGCATGTTTTGCTTATGAGCATGTTCAACCCCCTCTATTGTCATTTGAAATGCAAGGTCGTTTGAAATGCAAAGATAGCCACATGGTTAGTCCCAGAATTTCCAATTGGTAGTTCTCACCACCTGGCAGCATAAGATCAGTCTGAGAATTTCTACAAACTTTCACTTGCCTCATCCTTGATTAACATTCAGCTTACCAAATAACAGGTGCATTGTTAAATGCAATTTACCCCAGCTAAAATTTAAAATATCAATTAAGTGTGTGTTGCGTAAAGTTAATTACCAATTTAATATATTAATGGGAATGCAGTTATGTATTTATTGCTTGTGTGATTTTCACTTAATTACAATGTCAAAATGATTCATTTTTGGTACCATAAATAATGGCAGTTAATGCCTTTTTAATATTTTAATAGCATTTTGCATATATAATAATGATATTGCAAGATACTGGCCCAGGTGTGCTCATAATTGGCTGTTTGGTAGTCCTTCACATGAATCTTGACTAATATGGATGCTACCTTCTCTGCAGCTGTTCTCCATCAACATGGACTTATGTAAAACCTTCCAGTCTTGTACCTATAAAGTAGAGGTGGACAAGGTATGGCCTGTGGTCAAATACATATACTACCCTATCTGTTTTGTGGTTTCCGCCACCCCCTGCTACTACTGTATCTACTTCTGCAGAGAAGCCTACCTATTTGCCTTAACGTAGGGTGCACTGTGATGTTCTTATCTGAATTTGAGCCATCATTTGCATATCCAGGCTGGAGGATGATTATAAGGGTTGCCAGGACAATTTTGAAATGGATCAGAATTGAGGCTTATGTGTAGCAGCTACAGACTCTTGACTTCTTGGAGGTGAAGCCTCCACAAAGTGGAAGCCACTGAGATTTCTTTCCGCTCTGAGAGTTAAGGGGGAAGATGTTGGAGTTTCCTTCCAGAACAAATCTGTTGTTATTTTGAGATCTCTTCTTTCTTCCATTGAGCAACTGGCAAAGTCAACAAGAAGTTGCAGAAACACACCTATCTGTTTGCCTACTGATCATAGATTCCATGGAGTGCTATGCCAGTGGTTTTAATGTCAGTTACAGCAGGTGCTTTTGACGTCAGGGGATTTGTGAATTCATTATGTCCCCCCAAACTTTAAGGGAGTTATCTAAAGTGCTTACGTTGTTGATGTGTGCCTTCAAGTCATTTCTGATTTATGGCAACCCTAAGGTTACCCTATCACAGGTAGAAAATTTGGTGGACTCTCTTTCTTTGAAGTTTCTACATAGAGAGTGGATGGCCACCTGCTGGGAGTGTTTTGATTTTGTATTCCTGCATGGCAGGGTGTTGGACTCGATGGCCCTTGTGATTTCTTCCAATTCTATGATCTTGATTACTTTCAGTCACAACAATGAATGGCTGAGGCTTGACAGAAAGAAACATGGGTAAAAATTAACACATGCTCCCAGTGTACTTGTTACCCTAAAAGGTGATGGACCTTGAGGTGCACAAGCAGTGCCAGTATCTCCATAGGATATGGAGATTTATTAGCTCAAAGAAGGCCTGCAAGAGGAGAGTAATGGCAGGATCTATTCAGCTATGCATACCAGTACTAACTGTAGAAAAGTTTCCAGTTAAAAATTAAACAATACACACACAAAAGAAATTAATAGACATACAAGAAGAAATCAAGCATTTTCATGAACCATACAAGGCTCATGAAGAGAAAGGTGAGAAAGGTTGGATAGAGAAAGATTTTGCGTGGAAGGAGTGATATTTACCAATCCTGAAGCAGAAGATCAGAGCAGACTAGTTCAAGCAGGAGTTTGAAGGTAGTATGAAGGAAATAGAGTCTGGGGTACAGTGTGATGCCCAATGTGCTATGAATTACTGGGGTTGAAGCTAGGGTTTTTATACGCTATTTACTGCCAGAAAGTTGGGTGTGTAGAAAAGGAGTTATTGCTTTCCCACAAACTGACAAAGGAGTGTGGGAGGGGCTGATAGTCTTAAATCTAGGTGACAAAACATTGATGGTAATCCTGACAATCTCTTAATGTCTTGGTTGGGTAAGGTAAAGAGGAAAGGTCTCTGCAAGATAGGCTTACTCCAGGGGTGCTTGACTGCTTCACCTGGGGAGTTTCTGTTGCCCCAAATGCATGGGACCCTGTGAGATCCTCTACCAGAACCCACAATTAAATGTAAAAATGGAGAATTAATTAACTCAAATTAAGAATGCTGCAAGAGGAGAGGTAACTGCCTGTGTTTAAAGGGTAATTACAGTACAATCATCCAAAGACTTATAAATTATTTAGAGTGATTTTATTAGGGGAAAGTCAAACAAGCACACAAAAATTGATATTCGCACACACACACTCACACAAGGTTAATTAAAGAACAGGGTGGAAAGTTTAAGATGGAAAGATTTCAGGGTAAGATGGGCAATATTTACCATTTTAGAGAGAGTGATATGAAGAAAATCTGTGTGGCTCAGGCTTGCACCCAAAGACAGTACTATATTGGGAATCAGGGTGACAGACTGGATGCCTGAAATTCTTGTACTGCTGGGAAGCACCCAAAATTGGGATCTCTTATACTCAAAAACCTGTCCTGAAGGCATGAGGTGCTGATGACTCTCTGCCTGGGCAAACAATGGAGTTTTCAGGGTGGACAAAAGTGGCCAGAATGGGTTGATAGTTTTAAAATGTGAAGGAAATATGTTGATGATATTGACACGTAGGTGACAAGGCTTTGCTGACTGTCTGTGTTTGAGGACAAGAGAAAGGTGTGGAAGGAAGGAGGTCAGGAGGATTTCTATAGGAAATGCATACAGCAGGGCTCTTGCCTCTGCTTCTGAGTTTAACTGTTGTTCTCATTGAGAGGATTAGCTTGAAGTCACTAAGTCAGGGAACCTACGACTTGGCCATGTTGGGATAACCTTTAGCCTGCTTTCTAGCCAGGGTCCCTTCTCCACATGGCTTTTCAGCCACAAGCATGTATAATTTATATTTTATGCCAATTAGACATACCTGCCAATTAATATATTTTGCCAATTGAACCATATCAAAGCATAGAGGTGTACGGCTGCTAACAATTCATCTTCTATTGTTTCTGGGTGTGCTTGTGCCTTTTGAAAGGATCATCCCAAGTCCAGCAGCACTGCACTTTTCCATCTAATCCTCTCTGAACTTATGACCTGGCCACGCTAAAGTCATTCTGGCCTGGCTACGTGTGTACAGTCAGCACTTCTCCAAACATGCTTTCAGCCATAAATATATCTAATTTATGAAAAATAGTATTCCTCTCAAAGTAGGGATGTTCGGTATAGTAACATAGTTGCCCACCCTTGAGAAAGAGAAAAGAAGAAATGAATCTCTAGCCCTGTTTTTGCATCTTTGTTTCTGCCAGTTCAAACTGTGAATAACAACTGGTAATGAGTGTGACTGGGAGGATGCTATTGGGTTCATGGCTTGCTCGTGAGTTTCTCACAAGCATGGGTTGTCTACTAGGTAAACAGAACTAGATAGGCCATTCATCTGATCCACCAGGGATCTTCTTGTGTTTTTATAATGTTTCATAATTGATTGGGAAAGCTGCTCTGGAGAGTGAGTTCCAACCTGAGTCTACCTAAGGAGCTTGCAATTGACAGTGATGTAGACTCGAGTTGATAGACTCAGACTCAAGTCGGACTTAAGTCACTTCAGTGTCTCAACTCAGACTCAATTCAGTCATAAATGATGCACTGACTCAACTCAACTCGAGACCTGTATATTTATAATGACTGACTTGATGCCCTTGGTTCAGTAACATAACGCCTTCATCCAGAAACCTTATGACTTTGGACAATACCTCCATTTCTTTTTACCTACTAGCCACATGATGATCTCTCTCAAGTCCGAAGAGTGGGTGCATTTCTCAGAGGGGAACAGCAAACAGGTTAGTCAACGGACTTGAGGCAGGCTTGAGGTCTGCTCAGCAGCCTGTCTCTGCTTTATATCAGAGGAGCCTTCTAAAACATTTCCTAAGAGCAAAAGACAAGACTCGCCCCAGAGTGCAGGGTGCATTTCTCAGAGAGGAACAGCAAATGTGTTAGGCAATGGGCTTGAGGAAGAAGGATCCTTCCTTCTAAAACTTTTGAACTTCAGTAACAGAGAGTAAGATAGGATCCTATTCCCCACTTCTGAAACTGCAGATGGCAAAATTGCAAATGTGGAGTGCCAACTCTGCTTAAATTGTTAAAACTGAATTTATTTCACTCTATCCAATAATTCTGGAGTTTTGGTTGGGGTATAAAGTTGGCTCCCAGACTTGAGACTTGACTTTAAAGTATTTTCAAGGACTTGAGACTTGACTTGAGACTTGAAGGTACAGACTTGATACTTGACTTGAGACTTGGAGTAAAAGACTTAAATACATCACTGGCAATTGAGCACATATTTTTAAATCAGATTCTTGAAAGTGAGTTCTAAGAAGATGTATATCTTCTACTTTAATAATAAAATCTAAGCTTCAATGGTAATATGAGAGTGGGTGTTTTTACAACCACTTCTGTGAGGTGTACAAGAATGTTATCCAGGAGACCCACCTTGTCTCTGATGGCTAGAAGATTTTTAACTTCCACATGGTCAAACACTGCAGGATAAGGAATGAATTTGGGAGAGTCCAAAGGATAGCAAGACAAGGCAAGAAGATCTGGCTTTCTCTGTTGGCAACCTCCTTTCCATTGATACACATCCAGACAGAAACCACTCAGTTTCCTTCACTCTGAATTGGCTTTGTGATATCATTATATAGGGAAATCTGATTGGTTCTGTGATGCCATGCCACTGTCAAGCTCACAAGTTATTCCAGTAGTCTGTAGTCAATTTAGGCCAGAGAGGACACCATAAGGGAAAAAAATGCTGAAACAATAGCAGCTGGGTGAGGGAAGAGGTTATATGAGAAGTTGCAGACAACTCAGAAAAATGAAGAAAAAAGCCAGTGAGGTTTGTTCAACCCATTTCAACCCACACTATCAAAACATACCTTTCAATCTCATAGTGCTCACAGGAAAACACTTAGTGCAGCCTTTCTGAAAACTCTGCCTTTCAGGTACCCTTTATAGCATATATTTTCTAAGGACAGAGAAGAGAGATAATAAATAGAAAATGCCATGCAACAGTTAACACAATGAGTTTAAGACCTTGAAATGTTGGGGTTTTTTTTTTTTTATTAGGGGAGGGAATGTTAACCAGGAGACTAAAGTTATCTCTGAGGGAAAGAGGAATTTTAACTTCCACTTGGACAGACAGGTCAGATGCAGAAGTTAAAAAAAAACTCATGTTTGTGTGCCATACATTAGTGAGGACAATTCACTCTTCATCTAGGCAAAATACCAAAAGGATACATGTTCAGTCCACCATGAAACCCCAAAGGTTCAAAAATTCTATGCTGAAATAAAAACATAGTGCTTTCCTTCCATAGCATTATTCTTTAATCTTTTTTTTAAAGCACTAATTTCCTTAACCAGTGGAGCCAACCGTTTTACCCAAAACCAAATAACCTCCATAACCATTCGACCAAGATATTAATGCACAAGTCACTCAAAGTAGATCATAAAGCAAGAAACTAGTCTGTTGCTAACCCTTGTGCAGAACATGAACACTGCTGCAAAAATGCTCTTTAGGGTCAGTTGTACCCTGATTCAAGTGGTAAACCTGTCCTTGGATTGTAGGAGTTTAGACTTTAGACCTCAGTCTTTGTGAAGGCACACTCTCAAATATGTCTGGTTAGGGTGTTCAGACATTTGCCAATGGGAAGAAATCCTTGCATATGAGCAATTGGACAACTAGAATGTCTGGAAGAAAGATTTAGAGTCCTTCTGTTTGAACTTGACCAACTTAAAAAGCAGAATGGTTGAATTCTACAGCTAAAATATTGGAAAGAATATAGCGATGCCAGTATTGCACTATGGTTGAAAACCTATAGGTATCTATTCAGTACCTACAGAGTATAACTGAACCAAAGAATTGGAAGATACGCCAAAGCTCCAATGAAGAACGTTCCACCATCTTCTGTGCTTGCTTATTCCACCGAAAAACTTGTTCTTACCATCAGGAAGTTCTTCTTAATGTATGGCTGGAAGTCCCTTTTTTGTAATTGGATTCCATTGGTTCATGTCCTATCTCCTAGTACAGAAGAGAACAAACTCACTCCATCTTCCACATGACAAATGTGGATATTTAAATATATTTTCCTCTGGAACAGTGCAAACCTGATTCAAAGACGTCAACAGGCCATTTTGGACATGGCAATTTAAGAAGGATATTGACAAGCTTGAAGGTTTCCAGAAGAAGGTGGCTGAGATTTTAAAGGAGCTAGAGTGAAGAACAATGAGGATTAGTTGAGGGATTTGAGCATGTTTAGCCTGGAGAAAGAAGCTTGGGAAGTAATGTGATAAATCTCAACAGAAACTGAACTTTTTAATTTAAAGTGATTTTAATAACATGCTGTAGTGTTTTTGTATTATTCCTTGTTAATACATTGTTTTTAATGTTTTTGATAGCTTATTACATTTGATTTGACTGCTTTTATCTACATTGTGTTTGTCCAAAATAATAAGATATCTTGAGTTCTGGGGAAAGGCAGTATTTGTCAAGATGAAGCTTTGTTATCTGCTGCTCCATAAGATTGTCCCCAAACTAATGGATTCAAATGGCAGGAAAGAAGATTCCTACTAAATATGGGATTAATATTATTATTAGGGATGAGACAAATCCGGAATTTTCCAAATCCAAATCCAGATCCAAATCTCTGGAAGGTTCTGGGAATCCACGAATCTTGAATCTTTTGAATTCTTTTTTTAAAAAAGGGTTTAAAAAGCAAGGGAAAGAAGAATAATCTTGGGCAAGACACACTCTCTCAGCCTCAACAAAAGCCTAAGCAAAGGCAAACCTCTCTCTGAGGAAATCTGGCCAGGACAATTGTCACAGTTTTGCCTCAGGATCTCCCCAGATTGAAAATGGCATGAAGGCCTTTTTCTACATAGGCAGGAAAATGTGGATTAATCCCACATTTCCCTGCTTGTGTAAACAGGGCCACATATTACAGTAGAGAGATAATTTGGGTAAAAACTAGATTTTCTCTGCATAGCTCCTTCTGGCATCCTGGGGTTTGTAGTTTGATGATGCACCAGCACACTTTGGCAGAGAAGGCTGTGACAACTTGTAAAACTACAAACTCCAGAATTGTCTATGAAAGAGCTTTGCAAGGGAGCTATGCAAAGGAATGTTTCAGCTGTCCTTGAAATCTCAAGAAGACTGTACCTTCCAGTCAAGTCTCAAGTCCTGCAGCAAGGAAGGCACTTAAACAAACAAACAACACACCAACCTCTAGTCCAGTCTCAATTGTGCACCCTGCAGTTTCAAGTCAAGTCTCAAGTAATGCAACAAGGATGGCACTTAAAAAACAACAACAACAACAACAAAACAGCCTCTAGTCCAGTCTCAATTCTCTACCTCAAGTCCAGTCTCAAGTCCTGAAAGGGAGTTTCAAGCCAGCTCTCTAGTCCAGTCTCAATAATTTCCAATCCCTACCCTCCAATCTCAAATCAAAAGAATAGAGATTATTACCTTGCAAAGGGAGGCAGCCTGAGCAGGCACAGGCAGCCTGGGCTGTCACAGGCAGCAGCCCTGGGCACAGGCAGCCTCTGGCATCTGCACACATGGCTTTATGCTGCGATTTTCGCATACCCTGAGGCTTGCCGGTCAATCAGGCCTTTGGCAGACCCCAGAGGTGCCATTTTTTTTTAAAAAAAAAATCCTTTCTTCTACATGTGGTTTGTCATGTGGCTCATGAGAAACCATGACAGACATTTCACTTCTCGTCCTAGTCTAGCTATAGGTCAGACATTTGTCTTGTGGAAGGAGGTACACTGGCCTACGTGTGGCAATCACTGGATGAGATTGTGTGACCTTGCCCTCTGCCCCACTACTTCTGATAGGCGTCAGGCCCACTGACCCCAGCATTGATACATGCCATTGATTTTAAGGGCAGGAAATAGTGCTGAACTTAAATATGAAATGTTCAATTTAAATATATTAGAATGCAACCCCAGATGTAATTTCTGAAATTGTTGACAGAGGCCATTATTACTCCAAGGAAAAAACTCACCTACTTGCCATCTCCCCTTCTGTGTCTGGTCTCCCAGGTTTTCAGGCATCCCAGTCTCCAACAAATTATTTGGTTGGTGGATTCAAAAGCTTTGGTTTGCCTTTTTTGACATAGGGACACGGATTCACGAATCTTGAATCCTTCACAAGGATTCGAGGATTCAAGGAATCAGTCAGCCCATCCCTAATTATTATTTCCTAACAATAACAGTTGTTTTAGTAGAGTAACTGAGAAAGGGTTGCAGTACCCATAGTTAAGGTGGCTGGTAACCTTTCAGGGTTGCTTTAGCAGTGCTTTCCAACACTGGAAGAGACTTGGAAGAGATAACTATTGAGGTCTATTCCAATTTTGCAGTTATGTGATTCTGTGTGTCATCTGTAGTATGTTAGTAGGAGACACAACAATATCTTTTGCAGCTGCAGAATAATCTTTTTCAAGCTGATCTCAGAGATCTACTGATAGAGCAAAGTCAACAAGCTGCAGAACTGACATACTGGCTAAGATCTGCCACCAGAAGTGCTAAAAGGGGTGACAGAGAGAAGGTGGAGAAGGAAGATCTGGGTAACACGATATCTAAAACAGCAAGGTAATTCTTCATTAAATCAGTTTTTGAGGGAAGCAATGGGCAATTTTAGCAGTCTTCTTCCCACTATTAGAAAGCTCTTGAAAACTTCAAAATTTTCAAAGATTACTCACAGTTTAGGATGTGTTCTTCACAAAATTCACACACAGTTTGTTTGTTTAACTTTTCATAGGAAACTGCATGCATACAGGAAACAGCATCTTCTGCAGAAAAAATAATACTACTATTTTTCTTTGAAAAAAATGATCAGTTTTCTGTGCAAAATATATAGTAGTTGGGGACCTATTCTATGCAAAATTCACATATAGTTTTTTTTTCTTTCTATTCACAGGAAACAGAAAACAACCTCCTCCGCCCTTACCAGTTGGGACATGCTTTGTGTCCAATATCTGCTCAGGCAGTACATTTGTATTCTGAATCTTGAGCTGTACTTTTGTAGCTTTATTGCATGGTCAGTCTAATGAATTTAAAACTGAACCTTACTCTGGGGTAGGGAGTGAGGAAATCTAAGACCTTCCAGATGTTCTGGTCTATAAATCCCATAATTCTTTACAATTGGCTGTGACAGAGTTTTGGGGAGTTGTAGTCTGAACATCTGCAAGGCTAAAATTTCTCCTCTTGCACTCAGAGGAGTCCTGCTATGTAGTTTACTTAGCATAATTATTAATCCGACCTTGACATAAGACATTTAAAACAGCTGAGATTTTAAAGAGTGAATCATACTTTTTTGGGTAGGAATATAATACTGTGGACTGTACCAAGAGTTAAGCATCTATCTATCTATCTATCTATCTATCTATCTATCTATCTATCTATCTATCTATCATCTCTCTCTCTCTCTTTTTCTATCTCTCTCTTATCTATTGTTTGTTTGCTTGATCGCTGATCCTGAAATCATAGCTTCAGCAGTGGCTTAATTCAGAGAAAATAAGCAACCAAAACTTCTTTCTAGCAGGGAAACAAAGGAAAAGAGATTGGCAGCACATTGCCTACTTAATTTCTTCTTCCACAGCTCCCTGTTTAAAGGCAATATTGCAGAGTGGCAATCTGAAAGTGGCAATCTTAAGAGCAATCCTTTTAATTTCACTTAAATCATTTAATTCTCATGAAAGGCAATGGGTTTAAATCTGCAGAGGTCTATAGATAATAGCTGAGTTTTCAGATCACAACCCTAACCATCTGTTCATTTCAGCCTGTAATCGGATGTCTTTCCCCTGCCCAAATTAGAGATCAAGAGCTCATTCATGTTCATTTAAAAGAGAGGAGAATTAGTTGTTGAAGGGGATGCAAAATAAAGTCAGCACATTACAAAGTGGTCCCCCCATTCCTTTGGTTGGTCAAAGAAGAAAAATAAGCTGTCACTCCTTCATATGACCTATTGCATTAGAGATGTTCAAAGCTTATGTGTACGTAAGAAAGTCAGAACATTCTGGAACTGCAACCACATCACACAATGCCTCCAGCCTGTGCTTGAGGAGCTTTTGTTAACACTTCAGTCCCTTTTGCACAAACAAACAAAGCCGATCAATCAGATTATGCAGTCACAGCATGCCTCAGGCGGACAACGGTCTCCTTGCAAGCTAAGGAGTGGAATGCATACAATACCACTAAAGCAAAACACCACTTTTCATTTTAGTTTTAGCTAAGTTTTTTTCAAAATGCTAACCTACTAGAACAGGAGAGAATACATTGTCAGGGAAAAAAATCTGTTGCATTCTATGACTTTGTAGATGGAAATATGTGAATATTGGGGGGGGTGTTTTTGTTTTTTAAGTAAAGTCCTTTCTGTTTTTATGGACAAGCAGACAAAGAGTTTATTTTTGGAGTAAGCCTAGGTGCAGTTAGTGCTTTGTGACTGCTGTCCCATGTGTTCCATAGCCAGAATTCAGGAATGTCAACTGAAATTTCATACCTGTGGATGCAGACAAGCAGACACAGGGTAGCACCTGTTGGCCACAAGTGCATCTGTTGACCATGCCAGCTCAGAGGTCTAGGCTGAACTCTTCAGGTGTAGTATTTGTTCTGTACATAAAAGTGGGAATCTTGTCTTTCACAAAGTTTCCAGCTGTGTAAAGAAAAGCTGAGACAATGTGGCATGGTGGTTTAAGTGTTGAATTAGAACTCCAGAAGATCAGGTTTCTGCTTAGCCATGGATACCCACTAAGTGAACTTGGGATGTCACACTCCCTCAGCCTCTGATGAAAGCAATGGGCAAACCTCCTCTGAATAAATCTTGCCAAGAAAACCCTAGGATAGAGATGTGAAAAATCAGAATTGACTTGAAGGAAAAAAACTATAACAGATAAACAGGCAGAAGCCACATGCATACATTTTTATTGGTTATTTTATATATTCTGCCTTTCCTACAATAAGTTTAGACTGGTATCCATGGCTTCTCTTTGCTACAGTTTATCCTCATGACAATCCTGTGAGGTAGGTCACACTGGGAGAGTGATGGGGCTGCAGACACTCAAACAGTTTCATAGTTTGGTGGGTACTAGAACTTGGACTTACTAAGTTCCAGTCCAACACTCTAACTACTACATCACGTCACCTATCTGGTCAAATCCAAGTGGAGCTTCACTTCTCAAATATAGAAACGACTCAGATAGTGTATTTCCACTGGGTATCAGAATACTTTTGTCACTCAGAATGGATCATATAAAGTGAGAACTTACATGACTTGGTGATGGGATGTACATGGGAAATATCCTACAACGCAGAGGTTCATGCCTTTTCAGCCATGTGCATAGTCTTTTTCTCAGTGGATATGCAGTGTACAGACAAGGGTACAGTTTAGGATGAAAGATAAGAGGTTTGGTCCTGGACTTGTTGGCCAAGGTCATAGGCATTTTGGTGGAGTAGAAGACTTCACTGGCATTATTAGGGAGGAGGAAACAGTGGAGACAAGTCATGGTGTGTAGCAGGGGCAGGACCAGATTCAGAGAGGAAAAGGAGGAAAAGGAGGAGGAGGAGGAGATGGTCACCCGTCACTCACCAAAGGTGGACTCTCAGCTACCTATTCCTTCAGTACCTGGTTTCAAGAGCTCCTTGAATCCATGACAGAATGAGAAATGTGACTTAATGAACCCTTCCCAAAGTATCTTCCTTCTGAGAATGACTTGGAGGCAGGCATTTGAGAAACAGGCATCTTGGAGCCACATTTTGCTTGATGATGAGCAGGCTGCTCCTATTCGCCTGGTGCCACTGTTTTTTCTGCTTCTGAAGGGAAGTTTTGGACACCACCCTCCACAACAAGGATGCAGATTTTCTCTGATTCCCTTCTCTAAAGAAGCAATGAGTAATTTTAGAAAGAAAATCCTCTAATTTTGCCATTTTTTGCAATTTTTGAAAACTTTCTGTAGTTTATCAAATGTATTGTTTGTTAAAATGTTTATACCCTGCCCCATATCAAAAATCTCAGGGCAGCTTACAAACACAAGGCATGAAATGAAAACAATAAAATGTAATGACCTGTTGCATGCAAAATTTGCATGTGGTATTCCTGCACAGAAAACAACATTTTGTGCATAAAAGACAGATTTCCAAAAAAATAATAATTGATGAGCATCTTTGAATTATTCTGTAAAATCTGTAAAAAAAAATATGCAAATGACATTTGGAACATAAAGCAGCATTTTTCTGTCCAGAAAATACACTGTTTTCTGCACATAAAATGCTGCTTTCTATGTCAAATAGAAATTTTGTGCAGAATAAGTCCCGAACTGTAAAGAGTCTCATCATCTAGGGTTTTTTCCCCCCAAAAGGATTTCTCAACAATCAAGAAATGTATTTTTCAACCATTTTTGAATATTTGTAAATATTGTCCCCAAGAATTGTAAAACTGCTCATGCCATGCTCCACTGTGGAAGCAGTTTGCCACTATTGTTTTGAAACGATGCTTCTAGACAGAAATATCAGATGTGGGATTAGACAAAGAGGAAATATTTAAGTTTAAATGTTAGAGCTGAGTGTCATCACTACATAGATGGCATAGAGAGTCACAGACTATGAAATCATAAGAGTTTCCTGTGATAAATCTGAGGGGTGGTTTAGGAGTATTTTTAGTACTTATGGAGCTGTAAAACTAACATATCATTCACACTCGTACATTACATGATGAACACATGCCTGTCTTTATGAAGGTCCTACACTCAAAAAATTCATGATTCTTGGTATCTTGTCCTGTCTTCATAAAAAGAAAAGCTTTCCAACTCTCAAATAGGGGAAATTACTTATAATATGGGACACCTTCCACCCCTATAAGGGACAAGCTTTTTGGCCCCCAAATAAGAGACATCTCATACAATAAAGGACACCTAATTACCATAGCCCTGTTTACCAATGGATTTGCCACTATGCTACTGAGATTCAGGCATGAAGGTGTGTCAAAAACTAGCATTTCCTCTTAAAACAAGGCATGTGAGCAGTATGCATTTCTTTCCCCACACTCAGTTACATCCATGACTTTATTTATATCCCACTTTTTTTCTTATACTGGTACTCAAGGTGGCTTTGAAAAGGCAGAAAATACAATACATCAAAACATATATAGTTAAAAACATACAAAATTGACATTAAAAGATTATTAAACTAAAAGAATTAAAAACATTTGAAACATTGTTGTATGCCTTAAAGTTGTTTCCAGCTTATGGAGGCCCTAAAGTGAAACTGTCATGGGGTTTTCTGGGGCTGAGAGTGTGTGATGCAGCAAAGGTCACCCAGAAGGTTTCCATGTCCAAGCAGGGAACCAACCCCTGGTCTCCAGAGTCATAGTCCAGTGCTCAAACTACTACACCACACTGGCTCCCATTAAAACCATTATTTTAAAGAAAGATTAAAAGCTGCACAGTGCCATAAAAAACCCATCCCTTGTCAACAATCAGCTCCCAAAGGCTTGCCAGAATAGAAAAATCTTCACCTGCCACAACTTCCAAGAGGATTCTGGGAATGTGGCTGAGTTTGAAAACAAAATCCTGTGGGGCTCAGTGTTATGTGCAAATTTGATGACAGCCAGAAGTGCTCTGGGCCACAAAAACTGGTGAGGATCACAAGCAACCTCCAGATTATATGTTGTCCATTCTTCAATTAGAAGAGTTTAATGTCTAGATAGGAGTTCCATATGTAAAAGGATTCTACCAGACACTTATATCTAAAGTGATTGTTTTATTGTCATCTCTTTCATTGTCCTCTTTCTCCTTCTCCTCAGATCCATATAGGGGCTATAAACATGTGCGTAGTTGGTTGATTGCTATTTACTCAACCACAGTGAAAAAAATCTGATACATTTTCATGTCATTCATCTATTAATTGGTAAGGCAGTCAAGCTGTCTGTGACATACTGGATCATCTGTGAAGAAATCCTGGCACACTACAATGCAAGGACATGAGATGCCATTTTCCTCAGGGCTTGCTCAGTGCTTCCTGGATTATGCAGGATGTTCTGCCATCTCTGTCTAATGTGCACAGCTGAATGACCATGGTTTGAACTTTAATATTGCTTCATGCCCTTTTCCATTCTGGAAGAATTCTGTTTGTCTCTCAGAGAGAGACTGAGAGAGAGAGAAAAAAAAATCTGTTTCATATTAGAAAAAAACAACATTTTGGATAATAGCACTGTTACTTACGCATTATATTTTATTGTACTAAAATTCTACTCTTCCCCCCAATGGCTCTGATCATTTATAACAGGTGAGGGCTACCACATATAAAATGCTAATTAACATTAAAATGCAATGGAAAAGTATACAGTGTTAAAGCATACGTTTACATATTTACATTTACTCTTTCAAAGTCACGCTTTTAGTCTTAAAATGTTCTAGAAAGATACTCAGAATCTGATTTCATCAAGTGTCTGAATATAAAAGGTTCAAAAATGCTTACTGGACTTGTAATGGATGCTTCCAGATGGAGACTTCTAGATAGAGCTGGAGTTTGGAGTGTGTGGAGGGAGGGCGGGAGGGGTTGGGACTATGACATGAGAGGCATGGCCACTGTGTGCGGAGGCATGGATGTGGTGTGGGGGGGCGTGGCCAGGGCATGCAAGGGCATAGCCAGGGTGTGCAGGGGTGTGGCTATGGGCTGGAACACCCCAAAAACATTGCCACCCTGGGAAAATCACTGCCCAGCCTCCACACCCCTACACGACTGCTTCTAGAGTAACCCATCAAAAGCCGTTGTGCAGAAATTCCATTTTCTCCTCCTTCATAGAGTAAAGTGAGACTTTCGTAATTTTTACTATAGCATGAGATGGCATGACTCTTTGGGAAAGACTATAATGCTTCGTAAGGTGGAAGGAAGTAGGAGAAACGTAAGAGTATTCTACAAGGGGGTTGATTCAATCAATCAAAGAAACCACTGCTCTAAGTTTGGAACAACTAAAGAGGGCAGTAGATAACATCTTGGATATCTGTCATTCCTAGAGTTGCCATAAGTTGAAACTGTCTAGATAGCAAACAACAAAAACTACTACAACTACTACAACAAACTACAAATCCCAGGATTCCGTAGGATACAGCCACAGCAGTTGAAGCAGAATCATAGTACAATAGCTATGTAATATTAAAGGACCCTGGGTGGGAAAGAGACATGAGAGACGATTAGTAACAGTACCAAATGTGGGAGAATGTCTAATATTAGACAGAAAAACCATTTTCTTGAAAACATCAGTGTTCAAATTTTCACTCAGCCATAATACTCAGTCTCTCTTTCTCTTAGTTGACCCTACACCATAGTGACTTGAAAGAGTAGCACATATGAGAAGATTGATAATTGCTGGGGGCTTTAGAGAATAAATCTACATTCAGCCCAGTCTCCCTCTCTCTCTGCCAACCCTACTCCATAGAGTTCTTGTGAGGATAAAAGTGAAGTTGTATATACCTACACCATGTACAGCTCAAAAGAAGAAGGACAGGATACAAATGTTGGCCATAATAAGTGACTCCTTATGAAAATTCCAAGAGAATATGGGAGGCAGTTTCCAGATCAAAAATTTGTTGACAACCAGATTCTTTGAGATAACAAAGCTGAAGCTAAGACTGATGAATAACATAATCACACTCCTTTAAGGGCTGTCACAGACAGGAGAGGGTATTGTGTGAATAGCAATGCCACTGACATGAATACAGTCTAGTATATGCAACAATTGTTTGCAATTAAGCCATGATAGCCTATGGCCAAAAAGCAACAATAACTACTTTTCCACACTAATAATGCAATGTTACTGTCAATTCAGGCTGGTGGATTGAGGAAAAGATACAAACTCTGATGCTGGTGGAGCCCAAAGATATTCTGTCATAAGAGATTAGGGTTGGAAATACACTTTGTTGGCCTTGACAGTCTTGACAAAAGTAGCATTTTCACACCTCCTCAGTCTTGTTGCAAGAAAATGCACACCTCACCCTGAGCGTTCACACATTGGTAAGGTTTATAAGCACATTTCTGACAAAGTGCACTCAAAACAATGTGCAGCTTTTAAAAATTTGAACAGTTAAGAAGGGAGTGATTGGAGGGGAAATACATACAAACATAGGCCATTTCTGCACAGTGTCACAATCCTGCTATGAGGATGGGATGGCAGCTTTCACACAATGTCATCGTAGTCTTGGTGGCATCCCACCTCCACCTGTCGTAATGATGGGATATTAGCTTAATGGAATAAATTTGTTAAATGCCAGTGATCACGTGATACTCCCATCCTTCCCAGCCATGCAGAAGGACAGGAAGTGTGATAGAGGGACTTCTTTCACGAGCACAGCAGGGGAAAGAGCCCATCTGCACTATGGAAGGCAGACATGAGTCGCTCACTCTTCCTTCCACAGGGAGCTGATCAGGTACAGAGGGGAACATTCCTGTCTCTCTCTCTTCCCGGCAAAGGCACTGTCAGGATCTCGATGGGAGGACAACAGGACCAGATAAGGTGTGGAGATGGCCAAACTTTAGTCAATAAGGAAAATTTACAAAAAACATAATAAGTAAATTGCACAAAGAAATGTTCACATTAGTAAAAATGTGTAACATGTGTGCAAATATCAGTGAAGAAGGAAAATGTAAAGTCTGACAATTCAGTAAAGAACAAGGGCAGGAATATACAGGCCGGATTCCATGGAATTCAACAAGATAAAAAATTAGTTTCACTCTCTTAATCACAAATTGACATCATCAAGGTTGGGCCAGCAACATGGGATTGTACTGTGTGTGTGTAACCTACTTCTGATCTTTTCCAGGACTTCTATGGCCCCAGGCACCCAATCATCAGATGCCAAATCAACCGTGTGGCTAGAATGGGCTGTTCTGAACTTGGATTAGACCCAGGTCTAAGCCTTGCCAAGAGATTAATTTGATAAAAATAGTGGTCCAAGTCATTGGCGTAAAATCAGACTTTGAGGGTGATTAATGGGTGCAGCAGATGTTTACAGCACAGAAAAACCCTCTTTTCCATTTAGAAGTAGCCGGACTTTACAAACTATGAGAAACCATTAAGTCCCTAGGCAGCAGTGTGCACAATTCCCATGCTGAAGGTGCAGTAGTAATTGGGAAGCTTGAATAGCAAAAGGCTAAATGAAGAAATTTCTACCATGCAGACATGAACTCCTCCTTCTGGAAGAAGATGTGAGTATGTGAAAAGCAACGGGCCCAAATAAAATAATTCCTATACCCCCTTCCCCGTTTGGCCAAAGATCTCCACAAGAAAGGAGATACTGAGCATTTCTCGCCTGGAATGTGGATCCAGACCTACATGACATGAAGGGCACTGTGGGGATTGGCCTGATTTTTCTGGCTCCTAATGGAGAAGAAATTGGCAATGACTGGGTCAGGTGCAGAGTGTTGTGATGCGTGTTGAAGTAGGGGGGAAGATAGAGAGTTCATAAGCTCTGTTCTTCACTCCCTCTTTTGATGATGCCTCACTTTGAAAGGATGAGGGAGAAATCAGAACCCCAAGACTCCTATGTAATTGAACCCCTGAGTATTTATCAATAAAAAGGCCCTTTCCACATAATGTACCCAACCCACCAGGGGCTGGGAAGATGCTTATGCATTATGTCATCTCAGCCACATCCTTTTCCCATCCCCAGATGGTGTGATTGTGCCACAAATCATTGATGGTTTTCCTCTATCAATGATCAGTGATTGCACCATCCTCCTGCCATGTGTCCACACTTACCTTGTCTGCAGAGGCCCTGGAAGTGCAATGGCTGCACTTCCTGCCCCAGTGCAGCCTGGGATAGTATCCACCTGCATTATGGCAGGAAGAGGTGTGGCCATCATGCTTCCTGGTTCTCGGAGACAGACAGTGTGGAGGGAAGTGCTCCCTTGTGCTCCATTTCATAATGTTTCATTTATTATTTTGTCATTGTCTTCATGGTGGCCACATTGTTAACTGGCTTTAGATAGCATTATTACTTCTGAAGGCCAGAATTTTTTTTTTTATCAAATGCAAATATTGACATAGAAAAGGGAACAACAATCAAACCAATACATACAGAAAAAGTACCTGAAAGAAAGAAGAAATCCTATAGAGAACAACTCATTATATACAAATCACTGACAGAAACAGTAACAGTAAAATAAAGATATACAAATCTAATTAAAAGAGAAGACAGAAGACTTCTCCCCCATGATTAGGTTTCAGACTTAGTTAATAACTGACAAAAAATGTCCTTTTCACAATTAAAAAGAGAAGAAATCAGAAATTTAATACAGTAACAACAATAATAATAGCAATAATAGTTGTAATAATTACTAAATTTGATCATAATCATGTAAGAATTTACAATGTCCCATTCCCTTTTATCAATATCTTCATCAACCACAAACAATATTATAGAGAAACACAGAATTCTGTACCTAGTTAGCTATATATTCATCTCAGTTATGTAACTATCTCCCAGCCTGGGCCCTCAACCTCATTTACAGGACAGCAGTAACTGCAAGCAACAGGGATCTGTTCCCTTGCAAATCATAAAGCTGATGTTTCCACCTCCTCCCAAGAGCAATCTCCAGTATGACGGTCAGGAGAAGGATTACTGTCATAATTCCCCCTTGCACCAGAGATTGCTTGTGGTAGGGGGTAGAAACATCAGTCAGTTGCTTCTGGATCAAAAGAGGAACAGGTCCCTGTCACTTGCAGTGTCTGTTGCCTGGTGGGTGGGGATTGAGGCATTCTAGGTTACACATTCATAAATGCCTTAATGAATTCCAGCCATTATTATTATTCTATGTTTCTATTATTCTGTTCCCAGCCCTCCTCTCGACCCAGTTTTGAGGTACGAGGAATCTGCAGTATTGAGAGGGAACTGTGCTCTTCACAGTTCAACAGGAATATGCTGTTCCATGAGCTACTTCCCCTCCTCCTTTGGTTGGTACTTTACAATCTTCTTCACTCCCTTATTTAGTGGCTCAGCATCAGTATTCAGCTCCAGGGAGCTCTTTGCTTCAGTTTCTTTTCTTTTTTCCTTTTTTTTTTAAAGAATACTGCTAACTCAGCGGCTACAGTATACATTTAAGTCAACCTTCATGGGCAACTTTTTTTTACCACGATTTGCTCTACTTTCGGAGATGAGACAGTAGCGCGTGATGCATTATTTAAATCCATCTTACACTCAAAGCATTTTGATAGAGTCTTTAAAACAGCAATATTCTGAGTGATGGTTTCAGCTGCTTCTGGAGATTGTTTATTTAAATGAAATGTTTTGGCAATAACTGGCACTTTCAAAGGAAAGGCATTGCTCTAATTTTGTGATGCTCTTTCTTCAATGGCTGTGGTAGCAAGGTTACTTAACACTTTGACCAGGTCACTTTTCCCCCATAAATTTGACCTAGTTCTGTTAATAACACAGTCAAACTTATGCACACCAGCAACCTGGGGCTCATTCACACTGAACAACTATAGTGCTATGATTCTATTGTAACTGCAATGGCTGCATCCTATGGAATCCCAGTATTTGTAATTTGGGGAGACACTAGAGCCCTCTGGTGGATACTTCTAAATGTCCGTCTCTAAAATGCCAGTCCCAGAATTCTGTAGGAATAATAGCATTACAGTTGTGTATTGTGAACAAGTCCCTAATAAAAAGTATCAGATCTTCTTGCTACCCTAAGCATGGAGTTTTAATTTTATTTTTGACTTTCTCTCATAAAAGATTAAGAGCACTCATACTGGGTCAGACCAAAAGTTTGTCTAGTCTAAGACTGGGACTGGCTGTCCCCCTAAAGTGATCAAGCATATACCTCTGTGAAGCCCACAAGGAGTGGTAGTAGTGGTACTTCCATCTTACTTGGTGAATCTGCTCAAGATTGCAGTCTGAGCTTTAGAAATGCTATCTAAGCAACTGAACCTCCCAAAAGATTCAGCACATTGGATCATTTTTTTTAAAGTTTGGAGTACAACCCCAAGCAGATTCACTGCCCATAGTCATGGAAGCCACCACTCTCCACTGTCCACAGGCATGATCTTAAAGGCCTTCACCTGCCATTAGAAGGACATTAAAAATAATTTTGGAACTCACTGGAATTCTTTCAGTCATGAATTATGACTATAACTTAATGCTGCATGGACAATGAAAATCAGTTTGTGTGATTGTTATTGCTCACTTTTGAGGGTGCAGACTCACAAGGAACATGGTCTTCATAATCAGAATGTACAGAACTGCACTGCACTGGCATAGAAAGAGTTACTTTATGCTTAGCATATATAAGAGGCTTCATTTGACTGTTCATCCCAGCCTGGCTTCTATAGATAAGAAAACACGTGATTCTGACTTTCTTCTGAGAAAACTAGGAGACAGTCTCATTTTCTGATGCATCCACAGTACAGACTACTGTGCTTGTCTTTAGGAAATACTCTGCATAAATCCCAACTTTCAACCATATCACAAATGTCTCCCCAAGAAGGGAGTTATGGACACACACTTGAGAACTTGATAATTTTAGGGTGTTCCACCAAAGCTTGCTGAACTCTGGCTCTGGTTATGACTATGGAAGTATATGGAAAGTTTTTTTTTCTTTTTTTCTGATGTAAAATATCTGTTGTTCCCATGAAACAGTAATATATCATATTTTGCAACAAAGACATTGTATCTTTGAGTCTGCTTGAGTGGGGTGCCCTATTCACATGTCAAATCCATAGAATGAGATATTAGATTCTGTAGTAAAGGCTGATCTCTTCTTCCACTTTTGCATTATATTCTAATGTTTTGTTGATAGTTATCAGCTTTTTACATCTCAGCCTTCTTACATCAAAGTGGTGTTTTCTGAATGAAAACTGATGGTAACATGAATAAGCAAGAAAAATGTCATGGAAATTGTTATGGCCTTTGCCAGGCTGAATCTGCCAAGTGGAGTAACTTGCTTCCAAATGCAGAAGAGGATTACTGTTACCAGACAGTAAAGTAGCACGTTTGCAGGTTTGACATTCACAGATTTGATTATTTGCAAGTTTCTCCAACCCCTACCCTCCCACCTCAGGTGCTTCTTTTTTGGGGGAACCTTCCTTCTTGGTGGCTCCAGTCAGGCCACATAGCCCTTTAAAAACCCACCTCTGGTCCTCCTCTTCCTCTACCAGTCTCTGCCTGGCCAGATAAGGATGGCTGTCTGCCCAAATTCTCAGCACTACAAACTCTGTATCCATGCCCCACATACATCCAAGGAAGGCGATGGGCAAGAGAGATGAAGTACGGAACCACCATGACAACCATCTCCTTTTCCTCACCCTGGATGCCCACTTTCCCAACCCATGCCTCAGCCCCTTTCCCACAGACACACAAATGTTGTTATTTGTGAATTTTTCACTTTTGTGAAGGTCCTGTGTCCCTAACCCTAGCGAAAGCGGAGGGCCAAGTATATGGTGCTAACATGGAGTATGGCTATATAGAACTCTGTCTAAGCAATGAGCCTTTAGAAATCACAGATTAAACAGTGATATCTTAGGAATATAATGTCCAAAAGCTTTCAGAAACACAGATGTAGTCTTATAGCTGGTTGTTATTGATGTTGTTGTTATAAGCCTTGAAGTGAATTGTGAGTTATGGTGCCTCTATTGTGAGTTTTTCTTGGCAGAATTTATTTAGAGGAGGTTTGTGATTGCCTTCTTCTTAAGCTAAGAGAGTATGACTTGCCCAGAGTCAGCCAGTGGGTTTTCATGGCTGAGCATAGATTCAAGCCATTTTTGCATTAGTATTTTGAAATGGTGCAGAGCGACCTCCAACGGAGGTCTTCTGCACCATAGAGTGGACTGGGGTGGACTACTTTTTGTAGTTCCATACCTCAGTCCACTCTGGAGCGGCCGGAACTGGTCGCGTGGCGTGTTTTTTAAAAACCTCTTTTTAGAGGTTTTTAAAAAGCATGGAGCACGCAACCCCGTGCCCAGCTCTGAAGCAGATTTGCAGGCGCGCGCAACTGTGTGCCTGTAGATCTGCCGGGGGTGGGCTTCCGGCTGGCAAGCTTCTCTGGTTGGTGGAGAGCCTCCACTCACCAGAAGCTGCCATTTGGGATGCCGGAGGACTGCGGAACAGCGAACTTGCATGGTGACGGACTCACCTGGCCACTGGTAAGCTCCATTTTCGGGCGTTTTCGGGCGTTTCTCCCCCCATGCAGAAAGGGCCTCAGATTCTGGTCTCCTGAAGATGTAGGATAATCTTCAAACTACTACACCACTCTGTGTGTTTGTGAACAAAGATCTTTTCAGGGTTATGCCTAGAACAGAACTGTTAAGTATTCTGAAAGGCCTAAAAATTTGATGGATGAACGTGTTAAGTTTGATTCCACTTGGGTTCCCATTCTCAGTACAAACATCTCAGAATTCAGAGAATTCCATCCCATTTTCACATGTCAAGTTTAGAAGACTGCAAGAAAATTTGTACACATCTTTGTCCAGGTTTCTCGTAATATATATTTAATGTAAATTTACTAAATATATACATTTTTGGAAGCATCTTCCCATATACAATGGATTTTTATCTGTACTTTTCTACAGTATAAATATTTTTGTGCATACTTTCCATTGCTGTATGCATTATTTGTGCACATTTTATTTACACATTAGATCTCCCTTTTGGATTGGATACCGAAAAGTGTGGGAACTGCTATATAATATTGTTCTGGTTCATGTGTAGCTCTTTAAAAGTGTTAGTCTGCTGAGTTCACATTAAAATGTGAACCAAATGAACTTCTCACCTCTCTCTACTTAGGGAAATCAAGCCTGCCTCACATAATGAATAAATAAATGTAACTAACCACTGCTTAATTGAGTATAATAATACATACATGGATTCTGGTTCTGTCTGGTTTCAGAGACGATGCAAGCTCTTACATTACTTGAGGAAGGAGGATGCATGCAACTTTCACTCTCCAGCCACCATGGCTGAGATCCTTTTTCAGAAACACATAGACACAATTTTGTAGCTAAGCGTTAGCTCCCCATCTGATCCCTGAAGCCCACCTTGAAAGCCAGTCTGTCATCTGGAGAAATGGAAGTCTGTGCTGCTGCAGAGCAAGGTACTGCAGAATTGTGGGACCAGCCCCCTCACACAAGTAAATGAGGCTGTGATAAAGAGCTGTGTCAGATCCCCACAGGGATCCCTCTTTGTGCTCCTCCTCACAGTCTTTTTTGCTCATGGGAGGGATTTGGTTATGTCATTCTTCAATGGCCCACCCAACAGCATCACAGATCTTCAGAAGGCTGATTGGCTTTTAAGGTCAGTTTCATGGTCATTTGTGGTCTTGAGCAGGAACAAAAACTGCATATGTCTGAATAGGCAAAGAAGAAGGAGACAAAGCTCCATGTGATTATAGATGGAGCAATTTTTTTTTTTTAAAAAAAAAAGCCCAATGAGTTTTGGCCTGTTTTAATATTTTTGTCCTTCTTCAGGGGCTGTATTAAAATTAGGTATGGGCCAACTGAATCCTTGAATCCTTGAATCTTTGGCAAAGATTCAAGATTCACTAATCCAAATCGCTGCGTTAAAATAGGCAAACTGAATCTTTCAAATCCATCAACCAAATAGTTTGTTGGAGACCAGGATGCCTGAAAACCTGGGAGACCAGGATGCCTGAAAACCTGGGCGATTAGATACACAAGGAGAGATGGCAAGTAGGTGAATTTTTCCCTCGGAGTAATAATGGCTTTTGCTAACAATTCAAGAGATTACATCTGGGGTTGTATTCTAATATATTTAAATTGAACATTTCATATTTAAGTTTAGCACTATTTTCTATGCTGAAAATCAATGGCATGTATCAATGCTGGGGTCAGTGGGCCTGACACCTATCAGAAGTAGTGGGGCAAAGGGCAAGGTCACATAATCTCATCCAGTGATTTCCATATGTAGGCCTGTGTACCTTCTTACACAAGACCAGTGCCTGGTTGTAAACCTATAGCTAGAATCGGATGAGAAGTGAAATGTCTGTCATGGTTTCTCATGAGCCACATGACAAACTACATGCAGCAGAAAGGAAAAATTGCCTGATTGGCTGGAAGGTACAGTCTTCTTGGGATTTCAAGGACAGCTGTAAGATTCCTTTGCAGAGCTCACTTGCAAAGCTCTTTCAGACACAATTCTGGGGTTTGTAGTTTTACAAGGTGTCACAGCCTTCTCTGCCAAAGTGTGCTGGTGCATCATCAAACTACAAACCCTATGGTATCATAAGGAGCTATGCAAAGAAAATCCAGTTTTGACCTGGATTATCTCTGTACTGTAATATGTGGCCCTGTTTACACAGAAAGGGAAATGTGGGATTAATCCACATTTTCCTGCCTGTGTAGGAAGGGCCTTCATGTCATTTTCAAACTGGGGAGATCCTGAGGCAAAACTAGGACAATGGCTTGCCCAGATTTCTTCAGAGGGAGGTTTGCCTTTGCCTAGGCTTTTGCTAAGGCTGAGAGAGTGTGTCTTGCCCAAGATTATCCTTCTTTCCCTTGCTTTTTAAACTCTTTTTAAAGAAAGGATTTGAAAGATTCAAGATTTGTGAGATTTGTGGATTCCCAGAACCTTCTAGGGATTCAGAAAATTCTGGATTTGTTCCATCCCTAATTAAAAGCAAATATATTGTTGTCAATATTAAATAAAAGAACAACACACATGTATAAAATCCAAGAAATTCATATCAAAGGACATTATATACATAAGAAATCTTATATATACCATGAATCCAAGAGAAATTTCTAGAATTGCTACTGCAGTGTCCTTGAGAACAGACTGGTGTGGTGTGACCAGTTACAAAGACATCTGATGTAATCTAGTTGCAAGATTGCCTGGTGTAAGGGTTTTTGGTTTTTTGGTTTTGTACATGATAGAATAATTTTATAATAATGAATTGAGTTCCAGATCCTCATTCAGGCCTGAAGGAACCAAAGAACTAAGTTTTTTATGATCCATTCTAGTTCCTTTCTTAGAAAAATCCTCTCATTCTTACCCAACAATATTTGCAGTAGCTAAAACCTGAAATCAAGTACGCCACTTTCTCTAGTCTAATCCATGCTCTCAGCTATCTGAGGAATCATGGTGACTACCATGATGTAGTCACTTGGAAAAAAAATACTTCCATAAAAACCAAGCAGTTGAGCCTGGACAGCTATCTGAAGAGCCATGACAGTTGCATTCCATTACTGTCTATCCATTCTAGCTCTTCTCCATAGCTGAGAGTCATATAGAAGGTGACTGGCTCCTCTAGAAAGCTCAAATGGCTTCTCTGGTCACACCATTAAAGTATGAGCACCTGGAATTTTGAGGGTGCACCACTCACAATCGTACTGACATGCAGTAACTAGGCAACCAGGGAACTACCCCTTGTTGCAAAATATAATTATTGCCCCTCTTCCTACCTTGTTTAAGGTTGGGGATTCATCCTAAGAGTATAGTCTCTTCCCCACCCTCTCTCTCTCTCTATCTTTTTTGTTGAAGTTCTGCTAACCTCACATCCCCTTTCTGCATATCCTTTCCCCCCTGTATTATATTGTACGAACTGGGCTAGAATCCTTGTTGTGAGATGCATGTGATTTATGTGTGCATGTGGCCTTTTGTGATCATTGTGCAAGGAGTTATTTAGTAGCTTCTTGTGCTATGCTTCCCTAGTGCCCTGCAAGCTCACTGCAAATGGCACAGAGGGGTTCCCATAGCATATAGTGACTAAGGAAGGGTATTTTTAGTGGACAGGAGACAGGGTGAGGTGCTCTGCAACAACCCGCCCACTGTTAGATAAAAAGGGAAACCACATCCTTCATTGATCTCTAGCAGACTCTCTGAAAGTCCAGGAGGGGGACAACTGTTGTTTGCTCCTGACTTCAGAAGAGAAGCCAGATGGTTCCTGAATGTCCCATGCCATTCTTTAGCTACTAAATGACCATTTAGTAGCTGGCTATTTGCCTTTTAAGCATGTTTGCATGTCCAGCTGGGTGGTAATAATAATAATCATCATCATCATCATCATCATCATCATCATCATCATCATCCCATCTCTCCCAATGGATCGAGGCACCATTACAGCAATATATAAAATACATTAAAACATTAAAATGTACCCCATCCTCCCCACCCACTCACCCTTCTAACCCCCTAAAACACATTAATTATTAAAACAAATTAAAAATAAGATTAAAAACAAGAGGACAGTTGATGAGAGGTGGTGGAACACTAGTCTGGGAAGGCCTGTCGGAAGAGGACAGTCTTGACTGCCTTTTTAAAGCAGTCAAGACTGGTAATGTGCCGAGTCTCTTCCGGCAGGCCATTCCATAGTTTGGGAGCGATAGAAGAGAAGGTCCTCTGGGTAACCGCAGCCAACCCAGTTCTGATTGGCTGCAGTAAATTCCTCCCAGAGGACCTTAGTGTGCGGGGCAGATTATATGGGAGAAGGTGATCCCGCAGGTAGGCTGGCCCCAAGCCATGAAGGGCTTTAAAGGTAAAAACCAACACCTTGTACTGTGCCCGGAAACTAATAGGCAGCCAGTGTAAAGACTTCAGAATAGGTGTTATGTGGTCAGTTTTAGATCTTCCGGTGACCAACCTGGCTGCCATATTCTGAATTAATTGAAGTTTCCAGACTAAGTACATGGGTAGCCCTATGTAGAGCACATTGCAGAAGTCAAGCCGTGAAGTTACCAGCGCATGGAGCCCTGGTGGCGCAGTGGTTAAATGCTAGTACTGCAAGCCACAAGGTTGTGAGTTCGATCCTGCCCGGCTCCAAGGTTGACTCAGCCTTCCATCCTTTCACAGGTCGGTAAAATGTGTACCCAGCTTGTTGGGGGCATGTATAGAATTTTTTCGAAATACATGCTATTTGTAAGTTGTTCGGCACCTCGATCCACATGGAGAGGCGGGATACAAATAAATAAATAAATAAAAATAAAAAATGTACCACTGTTTTTAGGTGTTCCAAGTCCAGGAAGGGGCGCAGCTGGCATATCAGCCGGAGCTGATAGCAGGCACTCCTGGCCGCCACATCAATTTGAGCTGTCATCTGAAGTGGCGAATCCAAGAGCACCCCCAAGCTGCGGACACAGTCTGTCGGGGGAGTTTGACCCTGTCTAGAACTCGTTGACAAACCTCCATACCTGGGCTAGGGCCCTTAACAGCGAGTACCTCCATCTTATCTGGATTCAGCTTCAGTCTGTTTTTCCTCATCCAGTCCATTACTGCTTCGAGGCATTCATTTAGAGGTGAGATGCCATCCTTAGTTGATGCCGAGACATGGAGAGATATATCTGGGTGTCATCAGCATACTGATAGCACCTTGCTCCATGCCTCCTGATGATCTCTCCCAGCGGTTTCATGTAGATGTTAAATAGCATTGGGGACAGGACAGTGCCCTGAGGGACACCAGATTTAAGCTCCTTTTTCGAGGAGCAGCTGTCCCTAAGCATCACCATCTGGTGTCTACCTGAGAGATAGGACTGGAACCACTTAAGTGCAGTGCCCCCGATCCCCAGCCTTCTCAGGCGTTCCAGAAGGATACCATGGTCTATGGTATCAAAAGCCGCTGAGACGTCCAAGAGTACCAGCAGGGTCACACTTCCCCTGTCGATACTTAGGCGTAGATCATCCACTAAGGCGACCATGGCAGTCTCGACTCCATATCCTGCCCTGAAGCCAGTTTGAAATGGATCTAGATAATCTGTTTCATCCAACACAGCTTGGAGCTGAAGACCAACAGCCCTCTTGATCACCTTGCTTAAAAATGGAAGATGAGAGACTGGTCTGTAATTATTCATATCCAGGGGATCTAGGGAGGGATTTTTTAGAAGCGGCCGTACAATCGCTTCTTTTAAACAAGTTGGAAAATTGCCCTCCCTGAAGGATGCATTAATAATATGTCTTAAGTGGGTCTTAATTGCAACTCCTCCCTGGACGACCAGCCATGAAGGGCAGGGATCAAGAGGGCAAGTTGTCCTTCTTACCTTTCCAAGGAGCTTGTCTACGTCCTCGGTACTCACTGACTGAAACTGATCCAGTATAATCCTGTTCTTGGGGTATAACTACCTGGCCTAGGCAGAGCATTACACTTCACCCTGTGCAATGCAAGGTTTTGGCTTTTTCTGTTTTTGTTTGTTTGCTTTCCCTGCACTGAAATTTTCAACTCCATATTTTCCTCCTAATTCAAGTCCTTATTTGACCAGTTTTCCTAACATACACAACTATTGCCTATTGTTGAAAGTATTTTTCTGTTAAGCATTATTTAAATTACGTGCATTTTAGCCTTTTGTAATTTTCAAATGTGTGCATTTTTTGTGTGAAATTTCTTTCTTGACTAAAGTGAGATATCCATTTCATCTTGGAAGGCAAAGAAATTGTACTTTCAATGAAAGTGTTGAAACTGAAGCTGAAACTGAGATTAATAAAGTTTATTTCCATTCTCAACCCTCACCCTAATCCAAGTTTTTCTTGAAAATAATTTCCTTGAAAACTCAAGTAGCTTTCCAAAGCTGATCATTGCTTTCTGCAGAGAAAAATGTCCCTACTTTTGTCCATCAGTATACCCACTTCAAGATGTCAAGGTCCAACTCCCTCCAAAACCAATTCTCACTTCCCTTTGCTCACATATCTAATTCACAGAAAGTGAATTTATGTAAGATGGGCTCAGTTTGATAAATAGATCCTATTATATATATTTCATATACACAAAACAAACATCTGAATTTTGTCTATAAACCTACATAGCTCTTTGTTTGTTTGTTTGTTTTCAAACATTTTTCACATCCTTGACAAGAGAAGGTTTCTGGGTAAGACAGCTCAGTAGAATAGCGTATTTTTAAATTACCAACTAGAGTGATGTTTTTCATATTTCTGAACATTTTGTGAAAAAGTAATCATTTGCAGATAAAATTGTAGGTTAGGATCATAGAATCCAGAGTTGGAAGAGACCACTGGGACCATCTAGTCCAACCCTCTGCTACACAGGAACACAAATCAAAGCAACAGATGGTCAGCCAGCCTCTGCTTAAAAATCTCCAAAGAAGGAGACTCCACCACACTCCATGAAGGCAATATATTCCACTGCTAGACAGCTTTGACCTTCAGGAAGTTCTTCCTGAGGTTCAGGTGAAATCTTCTTTCCTGCAACTTGAATCCATTGTACCTTGTCCTAGTCTCTGGAGCAGCAGAAAACAAGCCCACTCCCTCTTCTACATGACATCCCTTCAAATATTTAAACATGGCTATCATGTCCCCTCTTAACCTTCTCTTCTGCAGACTAAACATACCCAGCTCCCTAAGATGCTCCTCACAGGGCATAGCTTCCAGTCCTTTCACCATTTTGTTTGCCCTCTTGTAGATGCACTCCAGCTTGTCGATATCCTTCTTGAATTGAGGCGCCCAGAACTGGACACAGTATTCCAAATGAGGTCTAACCAAAGCAGAATAGAATGGTACCTTTACCTCCCTTGTTCTAGACACCATACTTCTACTGATTCAGCCAAGAATCGTGTTGGCTTTCTTGGCTGCTGCATCACACTGCCGACTCATGTTCAGCTTGTGATCTACCAAGACTCCTAAATCCCTTTCACATGTACTGCTATCCAGCCATGCGTCCCCCATCCTATATTTGTGCACTCCATCTTTTTCTGTCAAAGTGTAGGATCTTACATTTCTCTCTGTTGAAATTCATTTTGTTCGCTGAGGCCCAGCTCTCAAATCTGTCAAGGTCATTTTGAATTTTGATCTTGTCCTCTAGTATATTACCAACCCCTCCCAATTTGGTGTCATCTGCAAATTTAGTCAGCATGTCCTCTATTCCTTCATCCAAGTCATTGATGAAGATGTTGAATAGCATTGGGCCCAGGACAGAACCCTGTGGCACCCCAGTAGTCACTTCTCTCCAGGATGAAAAACAGCCGTTTGTGATCATTCTTTGGGTTCGATCAATCAACCAATTACAAATCCACCTAACAGTACCACTATCCAGCCCACATTTTACTAGCTTCTTTACAAGAATATCATGGAGAACTCTGACAAGGGCCTTGCTGAAATTAAGATATGCTACATCCACAGCATTCCCTTCATCTATCAAGCTTGTAACTCTATCTTAACTTTTTTTTGTACAACATATAGCAACTAAAACAGTGTACTTTGTGGAAAAATACACCACATAAAATGCTATTTTTTTCACAGTATTCATATAATGCAGAGAAAGTGCTGGAATTATTATTTTTTCGTGTGCAAAAATGAGATAAGCAAAGGCCAAGATCTTGCATTAGAAGCTACAATCTGTAAATTTCAAATGTTATAACTATATGCCTAACAGGGTACATAACCCTTCTACTGATTTGCAATGATATAAATTAGGGTGTTCTTCAGGGCATCGCATGTCATGTCAAGTTGTGCAATAGGAGGCCCCATTGTATAACAAGTTCTATAGTGTTCTGGTACCCATTGTGGAATGGGTCCCAAGGCAAAATGGCCATGCTATTGGCCCCATTTATTCTATGCTCCTGGAATCACAGCTATGGTCATTTCCTCACTATGGCCCCATTCTGGCATGGGGATGCATTGAAACTGGTCTGAGACATGTGCTACCACACAACATTATTGCGATCCTACTCCTGTTGCATCCCAAGCCATTGCGATCACACGTTATACTATCACCAGAAAAAAATATGGTAATAAGCCCTTTTCATACAATGATTGCATCTGCTGGGGCTATGCAGAAAGGGTGGAAGCACTATCAAGCCACTTCCTTCCTCAGTGCAGCACAGGAAGAGGCTGGCTGCAGTGCAGAAGGAAGGAGCATGTTCCTGACACTACCATCCACTGGCAGCCGGCTGATTGAAGAGCATTCAGAACACACTCCCATCCCAACAAAGGCACTTCCAGGATGATGCCAGGATGTTGATGAATGCACGTTAGATGCAGAAAGGGACTATGCCTCTGTTCACCTTCTAATAATATGAGCATTGTGCAACATTGCAATTCATCTTTATGTGCTCGCACATCAGTTTATAATGATGTAAATACCTAACAGGATGCCAGCCAATGATTTACATTTCTACTTCACTTGTATACACACACCCTAAAATGTTAGGTTTCCAAGAGAAAACAGGACATCACACAGATTATGAAGATGTTCAAAAAATTCAAACGGTTATATTTTAGCAATGTCTCCATTATCCATCAGGGTCAGGGGGTTAATGAGTTGATGGGTACTTACTAGCAAGACTTAGAAATGGCTCCCAAATGACATGAAAGGCACTTAAATGGGGTTTGTCTTCATGAAGAGCAGAGACGATGTCATATTTCTCATCATTTAGCAGCCCTCTCAAATTACCATCAAATTGCGCTTCTTGGTCCATTTAGTCTTTCAGCTTACATAACATCTGGCACTTGTGCATTGTGTTCCTGTTGGACAGGCATCGGGTTAATTATCTGATCTCTTTAATCCTTCAGTGGAAAAGCGATGACTGTTATTTTTTCAGAGTAGTGAAAGGAATGTAAAGAAAGAGGAAGCATCTAGTTGCAAAATAAAATGCTCATTCACTGGAACAGATTCATTAAAAAAAGAAGCACAATAGCAAAACAGGATGAGAAGTGGAATGCCATGGTTCACCTTGCATGTGACTGTTAAGCTTCTGATATAATGGTCCACTTTGATTCTCATCCATTTAAAAAATGACCTTGACAAATAGATTTGCAGGGAACAAACCAACACAGTGGACATCAGAATAAACTGTGCTCAACTCTCTGTTAGCATCCCAAAGCAGAGCAATCCCACTCCTTTCCAACATGAGTTGAGTGAACTGTTTTTGATTGCGCTAATCCTTTAAGAGAGTCATACAGTCACAGGAGCATAGAGTTGAAAAAGGCCCCATGGACCATTGAGTCCAACTCCCTGCAGGATCTCCAGCTGTCCAACCTCTTTTTGAAGAATTCCAGAGAAGGAGACCCCTCCACCTCTCTAGGTTATTGATTCCATTGCCAAATCACTCTTCCTATCAAATAGTTCATTCTGATGTTCAATCAAAGTCTACCCTCCCCTAATTTGAAAACATTAGACCTGGTTCTACCTTCTGGGGCAGCAAAGAACTACCTGCTACCAATTCTCTGTGACAGCCCTTGAAAGAAAAAGTGACAGTGTGTGAGAGAGAGATCCAGTTTTTTTAAAAAAAAACTTAAAGGTTGAAACCTTTGAACATGGTGGCTAAAGGTTTAGAGGACTCCCAGAGCCCCCCCCCAGAATCATCACCTTAGATGTTCACTTGTTCCACACAGTTGGGGTTTTCATATGTCATGTTTGTAGAACTGTAGCAAGGAGTTTCCTATGAAAGGGATTCCAAAGACTTCTAGTCCAATTGTCTTCCCATGCAGGAATCCATAGCGCTCCAATCAATGCCAGGCACCTTGGCAATGGGATGGGGCCCACCATCACATTGAAGGGCAACAGCTGCATTCTATGGCCTTGCCATGACATTGGAATTTTGACAGTTGCTCAAGGATGCCAGGTGCTGATTCCAGTCCTGCAGTTCTAATTTAACTGAAGAACAGAACAAGTTCTGGTATCTGGAGTCTGTGCATTGAGGTCAGAAGGGAACCAAGTTTCAGTATCAGGAAGGTATGTTGTCTATAGCAAGAGATAATGTAGCTGTCATACTCTCCAAGATCGAGACAACTATCAAGCAGAGCCAGAATTTTAGAGATTATCAGTAATTGGGTTTTTAAGCAGTCCAGGAATCATAAATCTGTCAGGAACAAGGTGAACATGCAAAGTGGTGAGAGCAAGAGGTGGTGTTGCTGTCAACAAAGAACTGGCATCCTTATTTGCCTCTTATAGGTAGAAATGTCCAGGAAACACCCAGATCTATACAATGACAGCATTCTTCAGCTGTACTATTACCAAGACCTTGATTTCAGCCCCATAATGTGCCTGAGGGGAAGACTCTGGGCCAGATAACTGAGCCTACATCTTTCTCTGAGACTGGAAGCCTTTTCATTCTGCTCCTTCTGTTCTGATCCTGAACAGACATCTTGAATAGAAGGATTGCTTGGGCCTCTTCAACTGGTAAGTCTGCTTCTTATGCAGAAGAAGACTTTTAAGGGATGACATGGCAGTTACTGTCACCCTAAAATGTGAGTGACTCAGGAGTCTACCCATGATGCCAGTGCCTCCATTAAACAGTTGGCAATATTAACTCAAAAATCAGGTCTAGAAGGTGGAGGTAATCTTATGAGATCTTTTACACCTATGTCTACTGGTACTAGTGTAGAGAAGAACTAGCCAGAGAGCCAAAAGTAAGGTTATTTATCTTATTGGGGGAATTAACAAACACATACAGAAGATCCCCACAATTTCACAATCACAGAAGACTAACTGAAGGAAAAGGGAGGAAAACTTTGGATGACAAGAGTTTAGGGTGCAGTAGGTGATATTTACCAATCCAGCAGAAAAGCAGAGAAGCAACGTAGGTTAGACAGATTGGCAGAGTGATGACCAGCAACCAGTGTACTGTGAATTGGCTAGCCCAAAACTGGGGCTTAAAAACTCTTTTTCTGCCTGGAGGGCAAAGGTGTTAATGGCTCTTCAGCAGGATAAACAGTGGAGTCTGGAGTAAACTAAAGGTCTTAGCATTAGGTGACAAAGGGCTAATGGGAATCTTGAGAGTTCCTTGATTGCTGGGCAGGTGTGACAGTAAAAGGGAAGTCTGTTGGTCAAAGGAAGAGGGGCTAAGACAACAGTTGTCCTGTGGGAACATTACAGATGCTGTTATCTTTCATTGAAGGTTAACTGTTAAGTTCATTATCACTGGAATTTCCCTAAATGTTTCCTGACTATGACCTGGCTATACCTCAAGGTCTTTCCTGACCTGTTTTTGCAATGCACATATTCAGTCAGCTTTTCTTCTTAACCAGCATGGTCATGTTCCCATAACTATATATAGTTTATATTTTAAGCCAATTAGATATTTCGCCAATAAACCCTATCAAGGGTGGGGGTGTACGGCCTATTGACATTACCTTTGTGTAGGTGTTACCCTGATTTCTGGAGGTCCTGTGAGGTTCACCTGAGTGCACTTCAAATTATACAAGTTGAGGAAATTAGCCAAAGAGCACAAGCTAGCAATACGAGAGGCAGGGCAACGGAGCAAGATATTTCACCCAATGTCTACAGGGTCAGGCCAAGTCAAGGAGCAAACAGAAGAGAAATAATAATTGTGGTTTTTATTAAAATACAATCAAACAGTGTATGCAGCACACTCACACAGATAACTATAGAAATAAAGGTTGGAGTGGGATAGAGGGATTTTTAGAGGAGTTGTTGGTTTGGGTAATATTACACCTGTCCTGAAGCCCAGGTAGTCTGCAGCAGAAGTTCGTAGGTATGGAGTTCTCAATGCGTGAGACTGAGGGGAAGGCTCACCAAGCAAAGTGGCAGCAAGGCGGGATGGAAGTCGGGAGAGATCCGAAGAAGCTCTCAAAGTCAGGGTTTTTTATAGGGGAAAATGTGGTCGTAGGCTAGTCCATACTTGGGGAAAACAATAAGTTTCAGGCTTGAGACAAAGCCTCCAAAAGGTCAGAATTTAGCATGATTGAGTTAAGTCTGAATTGACAATAGAGTAGACAGTACGCAAATGCAGGGTGCTTGACAGATGAGGATTCATCTAATCAAGCTGCCTGCTCGGGGCAGGGAGTTCTTTGTAAGTAGCGTGCATACATAATAGAGTTCTTGCCTTTGAGGTCTCCTGAAGCCGCGGGATGGCTATTTCTGGCCTGCCTGTATTTGTTTGGAATATTACAGAAATTAGTGGCCGTGCCTGTCTGCAAGCTTGTCCGAGGGACCTTGCAACATGTGGGGAGGAATAAGTATATCCTCAAGTCCGAGCTAGAAACTGCGGTAACATTATGCTGGATACAACCTGGAAGGGTCTTCTGGTCTGGTAGGACGGGTCACCTATGGAGATCAGTCTGAAAAAACAAAACAAAAACAAAGAAGAGTATTATGGCCTCTTTAAGATGAACTGATTTTTTTTTTTTTGGCTTAAACTTTTGTCTACTTCTAGAAGTTAATAGGAGTGAAAAACACATTAGCAAGGTGACATGGTGACAATCTTAATGGTAGTCTTAAAGAGTAGTTAAATGGATGAATGTGGCTGACAGGTTCTGAGTATAAAAATAGATAAGCAGGCCAATACAAATAAATTAACCCCTCTACATTCATGATGGTTCGGGGCACAGAACCTTCATGAAAATGGAAAAACCACAAACAATTCCCGCCCTGCAATCCCCCTCCCATTCCCCTCTGGAGTTTCCCCCTCCCATTCCTTTGTCCCTGGCCCCAACACTTGCAGGGCAGGGGGCAGACAATCTGAAAGGCTTATTAGTACTTTCCCCTCAGACAGAAAAGAGGGGAGTTCTGGAGTTCTAATTACTTTTGGTGGCTGTCTTGAGAAAGGAGCACCAGAGCAATCTACAGCTGATACGCCACAGAAAGTACAACCATATGGCAAAAAGGACATGCCTTCAGCACTGGGAGGGGGTCTTGTTCACCCAAAAGGGAAAAAACATCAATTTTAAACACAAGCCTGGCAAGCCTGTGGTGTGGGATGCAAAGGATGGGAGAAGGAAAATGGGGATGGGGGAGACAAGCATGTGCCTCACAAATAATCAAATTTATGAAGGTCAAACCCATGAATGTGGTGAGAGGACTGTGCTCTTTTGTCTCTTTACATCTCTCTTTTGATTTTTGCCTTGAATTCCAGAGCTAAGAAAAGAGCAGGAGGTAGCAATAAGAATAACACAGTGGCCTGCTAGAAAGGAAAAGGAATGGGTCTTAGGCCAGTTGAAGCTTGAACTCTCACTTGAAAGAAAGATGACTATGCCGAGGCTGCTGTGCCTTACATGCATCATGATATGATGTGACTCATTGGAAAATATGATAATGCTCAGCAAAGTGGAAGGAAGTGGGAAAAGAGGGAGACTGCAGTAGAGGTGGATAGATTCAATCAAGGAATCCACACCCTGAATTTGCAAGACCTGAGCAGTGTAGTTAATGACCAGAGATCTCAGAGGTCTCTAATTTGTAGGGTTGCCATAAGTCAAAGCCAACTTGACAGTAAATAGCAGTGATACTAATACTAATAGTAATTCTAATACTAATGATAAACTTTCTTTGTCTTGTTGACAGTGGAGAAACACTCCAAACATTGTCACAAAACATAAGACTTCTCCCAGAGACAGTCAATGGAATACACTCAACCGCAGTGCAAGCAAGCATATTAATATCTGTAGTGTGCCAAGGAGCTGTCATTTCTGTTCAGTCCTTTAAATTCAGTTCAGCTCCCTTCCTTTCCAGTTTACGCTTGAAATTCCTTCATACTACAACAGTCAACTTGAGTTCAGTGAATCCCTTGTTGAAAGAAATGCACTATCTTCCTCTTGCTAATTTAGGGGATAAGCTTGAAAACTCTTCTCCAGGATACCTGGACAGTCACCTTCTCCCATAAAAACTTTCCTGTCTGTTGAAATCATTGGCAGAGTCCCTCTTCCTTTTCTAGTCTCCATATATCAACCACGGACCAAGGAGAACCCCTTTTCAGTGGCCGCACATATGCTCTGGAATTCTTTTCTAAAGGACCCTTGTGTAGCCTTCCCTGTCATTGCTTTCCATAGTATGTTGAAAGCTTTGTCTTTATTTTCCTTTTTAAGGAAGACTTTTGGGTCATAAACAGTTATTCTCTTATGAGGTGATTCCCATTGTAGGAGATCTGTGATTGGATTAGTTTTGATAACTGTTTGTACTTTCTAATCTTTTTTAAAAAATATCTCTTTCCATCTTTTTTTCTTTTTTTGACCCATCTATAGTTTATAGCTTCCTTTAAGGGAATACCATTATAGAATTTTTAAAGGGATGATTACATTATTGTTTTCACTTGTCATCTTCAGTTGTCTTGATCTCGTTAAGGGAGAATATAAATTGGTTCCATCCTCTTTTAAACTGTTGTATTTTGTGGCAGCAAATGCCACACTTATGCACTATTTGAAGAAGTATTTGCTTCTATATACCCTGAATCTCCCACCTTTCAGTTTCAATTCATGACACAAGTTTCTAGTATTGTAAAAGAAAGAGGAGAAAAATTCATTATCCCCTTTTCCATACCATGAATAACTGTATATGTTTCAATCATCTGTCTTTACTTATATTATTTTCTATGTTGAACAGTCCTAAAGACCATCACCTTTTCTTGCACGGAAAAAGAATGTTTCACAGACAAAAACTGGGACATGTGTAGCCAAGGAACATCAGAGTGTGGTCAGGGGTCAAAAGTTATTAGTGAGGAAGAACACACAGGCTAGGAGAGGCTGCAGTAGTTTGTTTTTGTCTGAACCTGCTGGCAAGGGCAAGATTCTTCCCTCACCAATCCTTAATGAGTATTGACTACTTTCTCATTTTGAACTCAGTTTGCAATAACTGAAATAAGCTGAGGATAAAGAGGGAAAGGAGGAGGAGGAAAGACAAAGGCCATTTCTGCACTAGACTGTTATAGTGCTATTATTCCACTTTCAACATCCTATGGAATCCTTTGAGGCCCCTCCCTAAACTGCAAACCCCAGGATTCCATCAGTTGTTGAAAGTGGAATAATAATACTATAACAGGCTAGTGAGGAAATGGCCAAAGGCTATTGCTGCATGGTATCACAATCCCACTAAGGGATGGGATGACAGTGGTTCACAGGTTGTGTTTTTTCATGACATTGTTGCTGTTCCACTGCCATCCTGTCCCCATGCGTCCGTTAAGCACCTGCAATCATGCAACACTCCTGTACTTATCTGCCATGCGAAAGGGCAGGAAGCACAATGGAGGAGTTTCCTTCCCAGCACAGCATGGGAAAAACCCCCTCTGTGCTGCGGAAGGCAGATGTGTGTTGCTTGCTCTCCCTTCCTTAGGGAGCCGGTTGAGTCCGAAGGGAAGCGTTCCTGTTGCGCTTCCTTCCCGGAAAGCCGCTGCCAGGATTGCAATGGGACAATGCAGGAGAGTGTTGTCATGCAGAAAGGACCGAACTGGGACATTTTAAATGCAGGTGAAAAATTGGATGAGGAGGAGTAATTGGAACTGTCCCTGCCAGATTGGGACAATTAGAAGGCATTGAAGGGAAATTTTGTTAAATTTTGAAACAGCAAGAAGGACTTTTCCACTACAGCGCTTCTTTAAGTTGCACTGCAAAACAGCACTTTTTCAAAGCTCTGCCTAGTGTGAAGCATTATAGGCAGAGTTAGGCATTACTTGCACTACACAATCCTTTTTTCTGAACAACAGTCTTGCCCAACTAAACCAAGACACCAAAGGTACAACAAATGTGCATTGTAGAAGCTAAGAGACAGAATGGAAATAACAGTAAAACTTGCAGTATAATAAAAGATGAGCACAAACAATGCTATAGATGTTGATATACCACTGCAGAGAATTTGAGAAACAAGACAAATTTGAACTCCAAGTTCAGGGAGGTACATATGACTTTACAGGTACAACAAAGACTTGGTGGGTTGATTCCCATGATGGGAATATAACAATTGGAGGATATAATCTGTTCAAAAAGAATAGATGGTGTTATCTCGAAAGATGAGTGACGAAGGGGTCCACCCAGATTACCAATGCCTCAGTGGAAAAGGTGGGGAAATATAGCTCAAAAGGGAGTTCTGTAGTGGGGAGTAACCTTAAAGGATCTTTCTACCTATGTATACTGATACGATGGCAGTGGCACCAGTTGGAGATTGAAAGTATGTTTTATTGGGGGAATATCATAATCTTATCCAAGATTCAAGCACTCACAACTATACAAGGTTATCTGAAAGAAAGAAAGGATGGAAAATAGGATAGTGAGCAGGTGGGACAAAGTGGATAATAGTTATCTATCCTGCAGAGAAGAGATGAAGCAATGTGGCTTAGACTAAGGGTCCAAGGGTAGTACCAGAATTGGAATCGGAGCAGCAGAGTACTACAGTAGTACAAGTTATATGGCTGCTAATTGTGATAGCTCTTGAATGGCTGGGCAGGTGAGGAAACAAAGAAGAATTTCAGAGGGAAGAGAGAATAGGTTGAAGACAATCAGTTGCCCTGTTGAGATAGTTTTAGATGCCAATGATTTTGAAGATTGAGTCACAGAGAGAGTTATCACAAGCTCGTTAGCAACAGAGCTTCTTGACTGATCCTGTTGCAAAACAGGAGTCGAGAAACTCCTGCTGATAAAGAATAATAAAAACACCTGCTTGCTTTAAGCTTCATGCCTGCTTTATGGAGCTAGTAAAACAAAACACTGCTGAAGTCAAACTGGGTCTGGGTCTTCTGCATCTTGGGGACCTTCAGGAACAGCTACAGCAACACGTAGACGTCCCCTGGCACGACCTCTGTTCCCTCTGCCTCTGCTGGCCCTGAAACCTCTGCTGGTATTTTGCTCCCCTTGCTTCAGAAGTGGGCATTCACGCCTGAGGTGTGAAGCAGATCCACAGCGAAAACATCTCCGGACAGCATGGGCATGCACCAGCCCCTCCTCACTGCGATTAGCAGCTGAAGATTTTTCCTTACCGGAGCAGACTTCTGCCGCTGAAGCCTGTGTGGGAGGTGTCGCATTCCTGGCTCGCTTGTCTTCTTCCTCCATCAGCCGGGCAGAAACCATGGAGATGGTCAAATCCCTTTCTGGCACGGACTGGAGTGAAGAAACGACTAGTTCCCAGGAAGCATCAAGGGAATTTAAAATACAGAATACCCTGTCACTCTCAGGCAAAACCTTGCCTCTCTCTCGGAGTGATGAAAACAGCTCTGAAAAAACTGTCAAATGCTCCCTCATCGAGGTGCCTGGGGTCCATTTGGTATTGTAAAGTCTATGAGACAAAGCATACTTTGCTGCTCCAGATTCACTGAGATGTATATCTCGTAGTTTGACCCATCCTTCACGTGGAGTATTAAGGTCCCTGATGTGCGTGAGCTGGTCATCTTCCACAGCCAGGAAGAGCATAGACATGGCTCGTCTAGATGCAGCCTGAATCTGAGCTGCTGTACCTTGCAATGAAACAGGATCAGTAAACGCTCCCCACAGACCCTCGGCCTGCAGATATTTTTCCATTCTCGCTGACCATGCAAGGTAGTTTGACCCGTTGAGCTTCACAAGGGGCAAACCCCCAGGCACTGGTTGAGCCATGGTAGAACCAGCTAAAACTTATTCAAAAACACTCCTCAGCAGGCATAACTTAAAGCAGGACCCAAAACAAGGTCGATGGATCGAAACCATCCTCTGCTACCATGTTGCAAAACAGGAGTCGAGAAACTCCTGCTGATAAAGAATAATAAAAACACCTGCTTGCTTTAAGCTTCATGCCTGCTTTATGGAGCTAGTAAAACAAAACACTGCTGAAGTCAAACTGGCAAACTAACTATGTTTATTGGTAAGAAAATTCCAAACTACCTAAGTTACAGAAGAAAAATTCAAACTGCCCAACATCATGGCAGGTTCAGCAACAGAGTGCAAAGAGAAAAGAACAGCAGGCCTTTTACACAAGGCATGGGGTTTATATGATATGCAGTAAACATGCTTTAGGCACCTTCACCTCACGACAACAAGTGTGAATAACAAGTTCATAGCCATAACATGTCATGTAGCAAAAACACATATGATGGCGCAGCTGTGTGCCAGTTCCGGACAAGCTGATAACGCTGAGGAAAAGTTTCCCATGGAACTGGCTAGCCATAACAACAAGTTTGTAACAGTTTGCGTTCTCACACACACACACACAAGAGTTGTGAGAAATTTGTGGAGCAAGGAGTCCATTATGCATCCACATAATGCAACAGATCCATTGACTATGACCTGGCCATGTCCTGAGGTCTCATCTGACCTACTTTTGCATGTGTTCAGCCAGTCCTCTTTGCAAGCATGGCTTTTCAGCCATAACAGTGTATAATTTATATTTTATACCAATTAAATAAAGTCCTTTGCCAGTCATATCTTGGAGTAAGGGATGTAAAGCATGGTTACAGTGGGGAAGAAAAGGAGATGGAGTAACATTACATGTCAAAGACGTATTCACTTTACAGAAATCCATGCAAGTGAGCAAAGTGGTCCAGTGAAATCATTTGGGTGAAAATACATGGAGAAAATAAAATAAAAGCAACACTGTGGTAGGAGTTTACTACAGCCCACCAAACCAAGACAAGGTGGTGGATGATGCTTTTCTGAAACAAACCTCAGAAATCTCAAAGAAGCAAGAACTGGTGGTTATTGTAGTCTAATTATTCTGATACCTGCTGGGAAGTGAACTCTGCTAACCTTAGACACTCCAACAAATTCCTAATGTGCTTTGCACATAATTTATGCTTTCAAAAGGCGGATGAAGGAATAGGACTTGATCCTAACCAATTGGGAGTAGTTGGTTATTGGAATCAAAGCAGTCATTAACTTAGGGGGAAGTGACTATGTAATCTAGAATTCATGATTGTGAGATGGGTCAAAGATAAGCATAGTCAAACACAAACCTTGGATTTCAGGAAAGTTGATTTTATCAAGTTCAGGGAAATAGTGGGCAGAATCCCATCCCTAGTTATGCTAAAGGAAAAAGGAGTCCAGCTTGGTTGGTATTTTATGAAGAAAGAACTGCTGAAAGCACAATCACAAACAATTGTATGGAAGAAAAGAAATGGGAAACATCTGAAAATAGCTGATATACTTGTCCAGTAAACTCAAGGAGGAAATCAAAAGGAAAAAGAGCATGTATAAAGAATGGAAAGAAGAATGAATCATCAAGAAAGAATATAGATGTGTAGCCTAAGCTAGCAGGAATAATGTAAGAAAATTTAAGCTCAAGATATGCTGAGGCTGGGTCTTTCTGTACTACACTGTTATAGTGCTATTATTCCACTTTTAACCTCCTATGGAATCCTGGGCTTTGCAGTTTAAGAGGGGCATTTAGAATTCTCAGCCAGAGAGCTCTTTGGCCTCAGTAAACTACAAACTCAAGAATTCCACAAGAAGTTGAAAGTGGAATAATAGAACTATAACAGTATAGTATGGAAAGGCCCACTGTCTAGACAAGCAAGGCGCTGGGCATATTCCACTTGATGAAGAGAAGACTGAAGGGTGACATAATCCAAATCTTTAACCACTCCAAGAGTTACCACAAAAAGGAAAGTGGAGGCATATTCTCTGCTGCCTCAGGGGGGTGAACTAGGTCTAATGGTTTTAAGTTACAGGAGGGTAGATTTTGATTGAACAATAGAAGGAACTTCTTGACAATGAGAAAGGTTCAGCAGTGGAAACCATTGCTTAAAGTGGTGGTCAGTTCACTTTCTCTGGATGTCTTCAAAAACAGTCTGGACAAATACATGCTGAGGATGTTGTAGCTGGAGATCCTGCGTTGAGCAGGAGGTTGGACTTGGTGGCCCTTAAGGCCCCTTCTAGCTCTATGATTCTATTATTCTTCTGCATAAGTATATGCTTGTGTAATTGTATCTATGTGTGAGGGATGCACCTTGTTACACTGCCTGCTCTCTTGAGACAAAGTCAGAAATGTAGCTACGGGGAAGAAGGCATTGGCCTTCACATGAGGAATTGCTCCACCCAATTCCAGTAATTCAAAATTTCAATTGAGCATTCAGGAAGAAATGTCGAGTAGCCCTCCATATTTCAGTGTGGGACATGTAGTAGTAGTTAATTAGCTGCTTGCTGTAACCAAGGATGGGAACCAGAGACTGTTAGAAACAAAGCTAGGAATGCAGCACTGATAAGATGCCAGCCTAAGATAGCCCCTTTCAAGGGCCCTTTTCGCACGGGCTTTCTGTCGCGCGAGAGCCCCGTGAGCCTCGCGGGAGTGGGAGTGTCGTTCTGCACGATGCACTCCCACTTCCGCCGCGCTCACGGGGCTGCAGTGGTGCGATCGTGAGTTTTTTGATTTTCGCCTCAAAGCGAAAATCACCCGCGCTCGCGCAACGCTCCTGGCACCCACGCGCACTTACCTCCTGTGCGGATCGTCGGGGAGGCGGCCGGGTCGCGCTTCCTTCCCTCCGCCCCTGCGGAAGGAAGGGGCGGGGCGGGGCGGGGCACTAGCACGATGGACGTGACAGCCTCCTACTTCGCGCGGACGGGGGGACGGACGCACAGCCTCCTGCTTCGCGCGGGCGGGCGGGACGGACGCACAGCCTCCTGCTTCGCCCGGGGGGAGGGCGGCTCGTGCAAGGCTGCCGCTTCCCCCCTTGTTCCTTCACCTGCGGAAGGAAGGAGCGGGGAAATGGCAGCCTCCCGGAGGAGCCTTCTCACGCGAGCCACCCTCCCCTGCTCGCGCGAGAAGCCTCAATGCGAAAAGGGCCATGGTCTCTTGCTCTGGGAAGAGAATCTTTTGTTTCTAATGTTTGATATCTGCTAATTGCTTTCAGTTCACTCATTGAAGTCCTGTGCAATGCATCATACTCCTAATAAATAGTGTATTGGCACTGTTACATTTGTGTGTCTGATTTCGGTTCCTGACAAAAACAGTATAAACATTCAAAGAAAAGGGATAGATATGGTTACACACCAAACGTAATAGCTTCTCCCATACCCACTGGACCAGTATCCACAGTTTCACTTACCCATGATCTGCCCCAGGACTATGGCTGCCACCACTAACTAGGGTCCTTCCTCACCCCTTCCTCACCTTCTTCCTCATGTTAGGCTGCTGACCCCCCCCTCCACAGTCACCATGCCTGATGCTCTGCAGATTAAGGTGAGGACAGCAGAGGATCAGACTGCTTGCATCCCCCTCCCTGGGTGCCAAATCCAGCAGGAGGCCCAGTTGCACAATGCTGTCTGCCTCTCTCAGCTGACGAAGGAGCATTTATCTTTTCCCTTGGCTGAAAGAGGTTCATGGCTCTGCAAAGCCAAGCTTTCCCATGCCTCTCTTGGTTGAGGAAGGAGTACCTGTCTTCTTCCTTAGCTGAGAGAAGGGTATGGCTCTGTACAGCTAGGCACCCTGTGCCTCTCATGGTTGAGAAAGGATAGAAGATTCTTCCTTAACTGAAAGAGTTGTGGGATGCCTAGCTGCACAGAGCCATACCCTTCTCTCAGCTGGGGAGGTGGGGAAAGAGACTCTTTCCTTGGCTGAGAGAGACTCAGGGGGCCTTGCAATGTGGAGCCACATGACCCTTTCAGCCAAGGAAGGACACATGAACTCTTTCCTCTACCAAGAGAGGCATGTGACTGTGCACAGCCAGGCCTTCCAACAGATTAGGCATCCAGGGAGGGGGTTGCTCACCAAACCCCACCAGAAAGGAAGGTAGCCAGGCAGGAAAGAAGGTGCTCCCTCCTTCCCTCACTGTATCATCTGGCCTGGGGGTCACAATATAGCATTTGGTATTATCAGCATTTTTCACCATTGATGTTAAGTCCAGGAGCATATCCCCTGTGGAAATGAGTGACCAATGGTAGAGGAGTCCTGTAAGAGTCCAACTTCACTCCCTTCTTCAATTTCAACTCTGATTAAACAATGAAGCTGCCACCTCCTTTCTCACCCACTCCTGGCAAACAACCTGGCACCTTCTCCATTTTGAGTACGAAGTGGCATTTTTCGTATTCCACCTCCCAAACCTCCACACATACACACACTCTTTTCCTTCCTTTACTTTCTTGGCTGTGTCTGTTACCTTACAATAGATCACTCTCTATTGCTTTACCTTTTTTTGTGACACATTTCAGTGTTATATACTAAAATATATTTACAGTCAGCCCTCGACATTTGCAGGTTTGACATTCATGGAATTGATTATTTGTAAGTTTCTCCAACCCCTTCCCTCCCACCTCAGGTACTTCTTTTTGGGGGGCTCTTGGTGGCTTCAGTCGGGCCACATAGCCCTTTAAAAACCCACCTCTTCCTCTACCAGTCTTTGACTGGCCAGCTAAGGATGGCTCTCTGCCCAAATTCTCAGCACCACAAACCCTGTACCCATGCCTCACACACACCCAAGGAAGGAGATGGGCAAGAGAGAGGAAGTACAGGACTACCATGCCAACCATCTCCTTTTCCTGACCTGGTTTAGACCCCGCATGCTCACTTTCCCCATCCATGCTTCAGCCCCCTTCCCACAGACACAAAAATTTTGTTATTTGTGAATTTTTCATTTTTGCAAGGGTCCTGTGTCCCTAACCCTAGCAAATGTGGAGGTCTAAGTGTACTTCCCTTTAATGGTGGTATTACTTTCTGCAAATGAGTTTGTTACGGGAATAAGCAAAATGATCCCATACCTTTGAATGATGACACAAGTCTAGGGCCTTTTCATACTAGACTGCTATAGAGCTATTATTCCATTTTCAACCTCCTACAGAATCCTGGGCTTTGAAGTTTAGGGAGAGGTATTTAGAATTCTCAGCCAGAGAACTCTTTGGCCTCAGTAAACTATAAACCCTCAAATTCCACAGGATACTGAAAGTGGAATAATAGCACATGGAAAGGCTCCTAGTCTTGGAGACGTGAACCTGAGTGTGTGGAAATCTTTACCCCCAGAATTTCATACCGGGGGGAAATAAAATAAAGTGTGTAAAAAAATCTGAATTAGCAAGGAGTAAATATCCTGCATGCAGCATCATGGCATCTCAGCATAAATGAAACAAATGTATACCAAGCACTGTGAATGATTATCTCCTCTGTGAGAGTAATTACCTTTCAAGAAAGCACAGTCACCAGATGCATCAACTCCTGCTCACAAGAAGGATTCATGGAGCATAATCAAATTAGCAAACTGCATAAATCAGGTCATGAGGGGGATATGGAGGAAGGAGGAAGGGGTTAAAAATGGTACACAGGGAAGCTGAGCCAACAATTCAGTTTTGACCTTAAGATGTTCCTCAGGAGCCATATGAAGAAGAAAAGATAATTAGTAATAAACATAATTAGCAATTATGAGCACAACTAAGCAGATGTTTGTCTTCACAGATTGCACCCACTGAACACTTTGTGGGCCTGACATCAAGGGTGATTCTATTTTTGGTTGCATGTTTTAGAGATAGCTACCTTAGCCTTTTCTCGCCTGTGGTTTTCAGGTGTCACAGTCATTAAGTCATAGTGACTAATGAGTATATCATTTTTGCCTTCATAAGACTAGCAGATATAAGGAATGTGAAATTAGAGGGGGGGCATTCACGAGCAGCTTCTTTCAGTAGACAGGGGAAATTTTGTAAGCACAGAATTCAAAGTGAAGCATGAAAAGCGTACGGCCTTCCTCTCAACAGAGAAAGGTTTTCACAAGGATTGTGTTGGAACACTATGGCTATTTTTGCACAACACTGTTAGAGTGCTATTACTCCACTTTCAACATCCTGTGGAATTCTGGGGTTCATAGTTTACCGAGGCCCAAGAACTCTCTGGCTGAAAATTCCAAGTATTCCTCCCTAAGCTACAAACCCCAGGATTCCCTAGAATGTTGAAAGTGGAATAATAGCACTATAACAGTGGAGTGCGGAAATGGCCTATGACTGCAGTGACATCCTTTAGGCCTCTGGAAGTAGAGGAAGATTGTGTCCAGTTCTTATTTTAATGTGAATTTTCCTGTTATTTTTCCTGTCACTTACAATTCTTCAAAATTCGTGTACCTCCAGATTTGGAGTTTGACTTTTCCAATTAAATGTTTTGTGTGTGTGTGTGTGTGTGTGTGTAAATATAAAAATGGATTCATGGATTAGGAGGAACACACAGAGCAATGGATACAAATTTTCATGCAAACTTAAACGACAACAGAGTCTCAAAGGGCAGCATGAACCCACATGTATCACTGGAAAAAATGTGGCACTGTGAAAAATCAGAATTGATAGATTAGTCTAAACTCCTTCAAGCACTCATCTGGACACTGATCTAATTGTAATGCATGAGCCATTGGTTTAGATGCAATGCTTGGACATTTCCATTTAACAATGACAGTATAGAAAGGAGATTGGAATAAGTGGCACTGGAAGGCAATGGAGGAACTTGGTATGGGGGGGATGCACAGCAGTAAGAGCAACAAGAGCATCTATTTTGTAGATTCCACACTATAGAACCTACACCACAAAGTTCCAGCTACGTCATTCTCCTGACACTTTATTGACGTCTTGAACCTACACTGCAGTTTCAGTTCTTGGAAAATGGACTGTGCTGATGGGAGATTCTCAGAATTCTATCGAGAAATATTAACTGAATAGTTCCAACTGTCCTTTTCACTTGACATTAGTGATTAGCTCTTTGGAAGGCTGAAGAATTTCATCAGGTCCACATTTTTGAATAGGCTGATCTAACTCATATTTCCTGGACAAATAGGGAGACAGAGCCACAGTTCTCCTTTTCATTCTACAGTTTCCTGCATTTTGTGATGCAATTTTGGCTCAAAAACTGTGTATAAAAACTGAAGAAATGTTGCTATTTAGATGTAGGCAAGGTGCATATAATATGTTCTGCTGTAGAAAAATTGGACAACACAAATTCATGGGACTTGCAGGCTGTATATCATTTGGCTGTGAAATTTTATCTCTTCAGGGTCTATTGCCTAACATGATAACGCATTATACCTTTACTGTGTGCTGGAAGGCTACAGACAAAAACATTGTTCTGTGGTTTCTTTTATTATGGATTCTTACTTCTGAACGGAACGACCAAGATCGTGTAGCAGGTACTACATAGCATGATGGAAAAAGTTCTAAAGATAAATATTAAATTCAATTAAAACCTAAACTCTTTCTTTTGGGACTGATGAAAGATCAACTAGAAAAGAGTCGTGGAAGAATACTCCAATATATGATAAACACCACAAGAATATTATCTGCTCAGAAATGGAAGAACAACCAAAGAAGATTGGCTTAGTGGAAATGGCCAAAGTGACTATTTTGGTTAAAGAAAAATCACTAACAGTGTTTTTGAAACAGTGGAAACCCTTGAATGATGTCTTGAAAACATTAAGGGTGATTTGATTATTGTTAGTGTTCTTTAATTGAAATGAATTAAATATCTAGATGAAGTGTTACCTAAAGATAAGATAAAGAGAGGTGGTTTTTAATAGTTAAAATATACCAACAGAAAAGGAAATGGGAAGTTATCTTTTTTTTCTTTTTTCTTTTCTTAGTTGTAGTTTTTGTTGTATGTGCAGATAGTGGGTGGGAGAAGCGTGGAGGAATGGGGTACATTTTGTGCTTAGTTTTTCTGTGTAGGTTGTAGTTATTAGGGTTTTTTCTGTATGTGTTATTCCTTTTTTGCTCTATGTTCTGTAGATCTTATTCAGTAAAAATGATTGAACAATATAAATCTACTTTTACTTAGTGACACCGTGGCTGTGCTGCACAACTTTTCTACTAAAGCTTGACACTATGTGCCTGAATATTGTCTGATAATGCACTGAGGAATACACAGTGGCTATTTCTATAATCCCAGTGAATCAAGTGGTACATTGAGGGCACTAACAAATAATTACATACCACTGAAGAATGAATAGCTAGAAATCTGCTGGTTAGTCCCAGTTAGAGTATATCCATTGAATCAATTGCTGAATAGTGAGTCAACACTATTTTTTCAATTATTCCACTGTAGTTGAGACTGATGGTAGAATGTACACTCATGTGAAATGGTGAAATTTGAACTCCACTTACACAAACATAAACTGGATACACCCATGGCCAAACAAGTACAACTGTGTATGTATGACACCAACAGAACACCAGCCAATGTCCAAAATTTCTGTGATTATGAATTCAGCACAAACACTAAGGTGGTTCAAGGATGTGGACAGGGTTCATAGTCTGGTTCCCATTACAAAGGTGGCAATGATGGGAAAAGGAAGTGCTGGCTCTTCTTAATTGTTGTGTTTTTAAATAGATAATTTTAACTCTGTTTTAATTACTATTGGATTGTTTAATTTGTGTTCTAACTTTTGTATGCTATGATTTTAAAACTATGTTTTCTTTTTAAAAAACACTGTAAGCCACTTTGAGTCCTTCCAAGGATAAATATAATAATGGTAGTAATACTCATACTGAGTAATAATAATAATAATAATAATAATAATAATAATAATAATGGGAATAGACTCTTCCCAACTGTTCTCTCTACTTCATTGCTCTTTATTTCCTTGGCACTTGTCTCAAAAGAGCAGAATTATATTCACGAGATCAATCTAACCTCTGCTGGGTACCCTTTGCTTGGCCTTGGACCTTTCCCTGCTTCTTAGTTCACTGTCTATAAAATTGAGGTAATAATTACATTCTTTAAAGCATTGTTATGAGAACTGATGAAATAAAGCAATTGAAATCCATTGCCCAGAGTCCATTAAAAAGCTACATAAATAAGTAGCAACTGTGAAAAAAAAAACTTGATCAAGTGATTTATGCATTCATAATATCAATGTGTATCACCAGTGTAAATCCATGAAATATTCATTTTACCCTGATTTGTTTTTTTAAAAAGAAACATATGCTAGTTTACCATGAAGAAATAATGAGAGACACTAGAGCACAAAAGAGAACAGAGAAAGACCAAGATCACTTCTGCACATCTGTTAATGAAATGCTCATATTCAAAATTACTAAATATAGACCAATTACATAAACCCTGTTTTCATTAAAATAATTACACTGGTGCCAGATGTTCAAACAGGGAAGGTCTGTGGGCCACATTTCCTTAGTGGCATAAATGCGAATGTAGACATCTTTCTTGCTGGAGTATCATTTTCATTGACTAGAATATGTGGCTTCTCCTCAGTATACAGATGGGAATATTGGGGAGATCTAGAAGACTGATATTCCTGAGATGAGCTCAGTGCCCTGAATCATTTTGCTGCTGAGGTGCTCAGTCATCTCTTGGATCAGACATCTTTGTCAGCACTGTACACTAAGCCAAATAATGATGGGGGTGCATTATGATGTAGCAGACCATGACTATAATTATACCTTACAAGTCAGGTAGCAAATGCCTGTCTGAACAAGAAGTTCCTTGTAAGGAAGCAAATATTCATAAGCGTCATTCTTTCATGCAAAAACAACATTTTTTTTTTTATCACGTTTCTCCTTGCTTCAAGAAAGAGAAGCAAATCTGTTCTGTTAGATACGCCCAGTAGCAACCAGGCTACTGCATATAGATAATTAAATCCTTTATCCCTTCTTTTTTCTCCCTTGCCCCTTTTCACTTCTGGGTGCATTTATGTGGTCTTGTCTGGTTCTTTTTCTTGGCTATCTCAAACTGTAAAGATAGATTGTAATATAAATTCAAATAATTATCTGGTAAGGTATAAACTCTGCCTGTGCAAAGTTCCATTTGTGTGCATTGATGGCATTGTTCTAGTATCCAAAATATTTACTGGGTAGCTGAGAGGTGCTTTCAGATGGTAAACTATGAATTGTGATTTATCTTTATGAACATGGATTTCTTTCAGTTGGAAAACACCAGAACCTGAAGACCATTGGCTGTGGTATCTCTCAGACTGGTGTTAGGAAAGTGTCTGAATAAAATAAATAAAATCTTTGGTCTCAGATTGGATCATAGCTACCACGGGATTGGAAGGATGGGATGTCTGCTTTTCAGGTAGCTTGACAAGACCTTTGTTTTCTGATTCATAATTTTGGAGGAATGGCTAGATCTCAATAGTAGATCATAAGATTTTCATTGGAAGAGTTTAGGTTCAGTTCTTGCTATTTCTGGTTAAGCATGATCAAGATTCTTCTCTGAATCTCTGTAGAATGTCTTCCAATTACTGCAATCAACAGAGAACTGGGGACCTAAATTATGTTTTCAAATGCACTCATCCTGTGAGAAAAGGTACCTTGTCAAATTAAGACACCCTGATCAGAAAATTATTGACAGTCATGATTTGTGTGTGTGTGTTGTGTGTGTGTGTGTGTGGGGAGAATGGCTTATGCAAAGGCACAGTCATGCACAGACGTAACAATGTTTTGGTTCAAAACCAGTATATTTAGCGCAGAATACATTGGCCTAAGTGGACAACTGTGAGAGGCTAGCGGGATGCATGCATTCCCCAGGAAACCATGGAGGGCACATTCCTCCCATCACAAGCCCTTATAAAAATATTTTTTACCCCAAAAATGTTCTCTAGAGGGTAGGGGGATTTTCACAATGTTTTAGGCCTCTTCAGGCCATTTTGGACCCAAGAGAGGACTTTTTCACAACAAACAGTGCTCAGAAGTCATTAAATTGGCCAGGGAGGGCATAAATGTGGCAAAATGTCTTCCATGGCCTTTAGGGGGCCTTTTAGGTGAAACTGACACCTGGGGACCACAAAACGGTCGTGGGGGGCATGCAGCCCATAGACTACCCCCCAGCCTAAATCTTATTGCTAGTCTGGGCCAAAGTAGAACCATACAATCAATGGGGTTTATTTATGTGTTGACTTACCATTCAACTATTGGCTGAATGGGTCTGCTCTAGCTGGGAATTAGCAGTAGGACTGCCGCTATTTTTTTTTTTTTAAATAAATGCGAACTCTCTTGTGAAGAAGGCACTAGGCAGATTTGGTATATAACCAGCCAATCATAGCTCAGAGTGGCTGTGATGAAATTTAATGTATCAAAATGCAGAAGGTTGAGTGAGGGCCTTTTCACACTATACTGTTATAGTGCTTTTATCCCATTTTCAGCACCCTGTGGAAATCTGGGGTTTCAGAAGCAATGCGCGATCGGCCCCTGTCGGTCCCTGGAGTGTTGCATGATTGTGAGTGTGTCATGCAGATAGATCCTCACAATCATGCGATGCTCCAAGTGCCCTTTCACATGGCAAATTCCGGGCAGAAAGGACCTGAGAAGAGAAGTAAAAGGGAAGGAGAAGAGTCTGAAGGAGGCAGAGTGTGTCAGAGAGTGAAGAGTGTGAGACAGGGTATATGAGACTCTGAAAGAAACAGGATTGTGAATTGGAACAGGAAGGGAGAACTACCTATGATTTTAGGGGCGCTTGAAATACTTATTTTAGAGAGTTTGTTTTTTCTGTATTCAACACATTCTTCTTGTTGTTTTTTAAAATCATCTTTGACTCTCTATTAAGTCTGAACTGGCATCGGGTCAGACATACGAATATTAAAAAAAAACACAAAAAATAGGCACACGTTCACATGTAAGGGTTCATTTTGAGGCCCAGCAACCCAATCCAGCAAGCAAATTTGGAAAAAAAAGGGCAGGGTGAGTAGCAGGATTCCTAGGGGTTGGAATTTGGGGCCCAAACTGAATGAAGGGGTCTGTCATGTCCTCCCCCCCCCACAAACAATTCAGAAAAAGGTCCCTAAATATAAAAATATATTTGAAAAATGCAATCAAACCTTAATAATTCCACATAGCAGGGAGAAAACATTTGAATTCATGCATGCATGCATGTTTGATCAAAATAAGTAAAGATGTACATCCCTCCACTGAGATAGAAACAAAAGTCTGAGTCAGTGTAAGATGGCTCTCTGATGACAGATGCATGTGTAACCTTGGATTATGTGTGTGTCTAACATTTGTTTTGAACATTGTATCTATCCTAGCTGCAATTGAAGCTGCAGAGAAATGAGGCTGCTCTTGGATCTCTAAGAGAGCAACCCTGTACACCCCCACTCCATGCTATGGTTTAATTTGCAAAACATTAATTGACATGAAATATAAATTGTATCTTTCTATGACTGTGAAGCCTGCTGGTAAAGAGGAACCAGTTGCACGTGCATTGCAAAATTAGGTCAGATTGGGACTTCGGGGCATGGCTAGGTCATAGTCAGGAAAGCTCCAGTGGCAATGGACTTGCAAACGTCCCCCAATGACTTGACCTTTAGAAACAATAGCACCTGAAACTGCCTCCACAGACTGACTGTCTGTGACCCTCTGTCCACTAAAACTCCCCTTTTTTCCGTCCATCTGTGGCAACATTAAGGAGCTATCTTAAAGGCTTTGTCACTTCATGCTAAAGCCATTATCTCATTCCAGACTACTCTACCAGAGAGCCATTAACACCTTCCCCCTCAAAGCAGAAAAAGAATATTTAAACCCTGGCTCTGAGCTAGAAAACTTGTAGTATATAGTGCTCTGCATATAAGCCATCACACTGCTTCTCCGATTCCTGTTTTTCTACTATCCTCGAACCCTAGTCTGATCCACATTGCTTTTTCTCTTCTTTCCAGATAGGTAAATATCACCCACTTAGTCCTAACTGCTTGCTATCCAATTTTTCCTCTCTTTTCCTTCAGCTAGCTTTGTATGATTATGAGACTGCTTGGATCTTGTATGCATGTGATTGTTAATTCCCTCAATAAAACAAATATTCTTTGAATCTCCAGGGGGTGTCCCTGTGTACTAGTATACATAGGTACAAAAGATTCTGCTAGGTTACTGCCCTCTCAGAGGTCTTCCCATTTGAGCTAATATTCTCATTCATTTCATGGAGGCATTGACAGTGTGGGTGGACCTCTGAGTCACCCACAATTGGGGGTAACAACCCGGATGATGTGGCATTGTGCACTTACCTCCCCTCTTAACATCACTATAGCCCACAAATAGCCCAACCGGTATTCTCCTGTGGATTTAGAACTGCCTGGACAGAGCTATATGTGTGTGTAGAACATTGCTTTCACCATTCTTCAGTGTAGGAACTCAGGATAGGTTACTAAGAATGGTTGAACTTTTACAGACCATTTGCAGGTGTATGATAGGAAGCCTAGCTCCAGATCTTGAGAAGTTCAGGTGTGATGGCATCTGCTTTCAATCCACAAATCCCCAGGTATTCCTGTGTTCATTTTAGGAAATGACTGCTTGTATCCTCTTCATTCTTTCTACCACCAACTTATTGTGTTCCTTCATGAAGAATTCTTATCAGTTTGTCAAGGAACTTGATCCCAAAACTGATGACAGGGTCCTTAGATCCTTCCATTTGTCTTGTTTCACTCTTAGAGGAAAATAAAGAGGACCACAGAGACAAAACTCCCATTCAGAGCTGTCTGCTGAGAGGACCGTGCATTATACATGTTGCAAAAATAGGATTTAGTGATGTTCATAAAACTCCTCTGTGGAATAAAAACTAAGTATAGAACCCTCTGGAATTATAAATGGAACAAATCAGGGCTATAAATGATAAAGCTCTTAGCACAATCTGAAGCATTATTCAGAGACATCTCAACCAATTTAAAAATTTAACACCATTCAAAGTGCTGGAGTGTTCATTTCTCTCCTTGTCTTTCTTTCTTTTCTTTTTTTATTAATGCCCCTTTCCCCCTCCTTCAAAAAAAAAATATAATAATCTGCACATGAAACAGCCAGGAGCACTCTTCAGGAATGAACAGATTGGCACCACACAATTTTCAAGAAAGCCCAACTTTAATCATCCAAGAGGGTAAATCTAGAAGCTGCTGCAAAAGGCCAAGATTAGCACATATTTAGTGGGATATCTACTGATTCTCTGTCTGCTTAATCACTGTCTGCTGAATCATGATGCCTTTAAGAATCCACTCCTCATTAATGAGATGAGTCTCAAGAAAGTGGTAGCTATTGTATTCTAGTGATCTATATAGTTTAAGTTCACATTAGGACTGGAGAAACTTGGGTTCATAAAGCTCATTGTATAACCTTAAAGCTGTTCACAGAGTTGTAAGCTGGAAGAAATGAAAGGACCATTTATTTCAACCCCCTGCTGTGTGGTAATATACAACTTAAGCACTTCCAAGAGATGGCCATCCAACCTCTGTTTAAATAACTCCAGTGAAAAAAGACTCCACCACCTTCAGTGGCAGTGAAGGAACTCTTACAATCAGGAGATTCTTCCTAGTTTTTAGGTGAAATCTGATTTTTTTGTAATTTGACTTAATTGGCTTGTGTTCTAGTCTCTGGAATAGCAGATAACCAAGATAACCATCTTCTACATGACATCAATCAAATATTTAAAGATGATTACCATGCCACTATTCAGTCTTCTCCAAGTCCTATATCTAACTCCCTTAGCTGTTCCTCATAGGGCTAGACTTCTAGAGCTTTTACCATGTTGGTTGCCCTTCTTCGGCCATGAGCCAGTTGTGGCTCCCAGAACTGGTTTACTTCAAGTAAATTCTGACTGAAGCAGAATAGAGCTATATCATGACTCCCCTGATCTTGACACTATACTGTGGTTGAAGCAACCTGGAATTGAATTGGCTTATTGCTCCCTCTCTCAGCCGAATGTACCTCACAAGATAGTTGTGAAGATAAACACCTGGGCATTGCACCAAATATGGCCCCTTGACATCCTTAGAAGAAATGTGGAGGTATAAATATAAGTAAATATTCTTTTTTCAAATGATGATGATACAATCTTTTTTTGCCTGTGTAGTGATGCATGTTCTGCCATGCAGTTGTTCATTCACAAATAGTTGTGCTGGATTATGTCACATTCCTGACCCTACCACATGACACATGACTGTGTGGAGTCTGACATTTTGAACATGTAAATGAAGGTGGTAGTAAAGACAGTGTGGTATATCCAGTGTGATGCGGTCGTTTGAATGTTGGACTACAGCTCTGGAAATCAGGATTTACCTCCCTGCTTGGCCATGGAAACCCTGTTGATGACCTTGGGCAAGTCATACTCTCAAAGAAAAACAGTAGCAAACTTCCTCCAAATGAATCCTGCCAAGAAAATCCTATGATAGGGTCACCATGTTCTAAAATACTTGAAGTGATGCCATATGGAGGATGGAGCAAGCTAGTTTTTCATTGCTCCAGTGACTAGGACACAGAGCAATAGCTTCAAGCTAGAGGAAAGAAATTCTGCCTAAACATTAGGAAGAACTTCCCATTGGTAAGAAAAGTGAAATATGCTGCTTTGGAGTGCAGTAAAGTCACCTTCTTGGAAGGTTTTTAAACAGGTGGGATGGTCATCTGTCAGGAATGCTGTGATTATGTATTCCTACATGGCAGGGGGTTGGACTCTATGGTCCTTGTGGTCTTTTCCAACTCTATGATTCTATGAACCACTCTCTTAAGAACTACAGAGCCAGATCATACTACAAGCCATTTATTCCAAGTGACTGTTTTGTCTTTTCTCAAGCTATTTCAGCTTTTGAGATGGTTTATTTGAATTAATGAAAATAAACTAGAATGTCAATAGGAGCTAAGTAGGTTTCATTATAGGGAGGTAGATCCTTGGATCTTTCATCTTTGCACGTTGGGATAAAAAAATCACAGTACTACAAAGGGATAATTTTGTGCAGAAAACCAAGGATTGCAGGGGAGAGATGTTTCCAGCACAAAAAAACCCCACTGTTTCCTATGCAGAAAACACTGTTTCCTATAGATAGGCCCTATTTTTGCACAGGAACCAGGTTTTTGTACGCACAACTGTGTGTTTTTCACCATGGAAAAATTCCTCTGCAATATTTCAGGAAGTTTAAATACTATGAAAAAATTGTGCAGAATTTCTACTGGTCTATTTTTTTTCCTGATGGGGTTTCCCAACAATCAGGAAAGCTGTTATTCGACTAGGAAATGAATAAGTATATGTATTCCCTTTCCATTCCTACTGCATGAAGCCATGCTGTTTGGGGGCCTCTAGATTCTTTTATATTTCCAATTGAGCTTTCTTTGATAAACAGGTTTTCACGTTCCCCAGCCCTAAACTATCTCCACTAATAAGGCTCCGTTTCAGGATGAGTAACATAAAATGCCATTTTTGTTATCTTTAATTAAAAGGGAGTGAGGGTAATAGAATACAACCTGACAGATTTCATCACTTTGTATCAGTGGAAAGGGGAAAAAGTGAATCTGTATTCTGTAGAGGGAGCAGGCATCTGGCAGCAAAGTTGTTGATGTAATGTTGTTTAGGGCCTTTCCCCTTCCCTCCCTATTTCATTTTCTGTGCATATTTTACTAATTTCTTCTTCTTATTTTAAATGGTGTTGGAAAACAGGATAAGAATTTTCTACTCCCCACCCCAGAAAACAAAAACAAGGAGATGGATTTTTTTCTCCATTCATTCTCATCAGTATTGTTTGGTGAGAGATGATAATGAGGTGCTTCAGTAAATTACAGGAGAGAGAAAGAGAGAGAGAGAGAGAGTTAAAAAAAAAATAACATACACTGTGTAATGTACAGAAATGCAAAAATATTCTTATTAAACAATGATTAGCACTGGATGAAAAGAGAGGTTTTGCATACTTAAATGCCTGTCCTGACATTAAGCAATCAAGACTGCATACCCTGTATAAATCACCTTTTCATAAAGAAAATTACCATTCACTAGCAAATGTTTTTGTCAGCACTTTTCATTTAAACTTTGTCTCTGGCATATGAGGAGGTAGAAAAGCCTGATGCAATAAGGATGGTTTCAGCCAAAGCTTCATATCTGAGCCCAGTGACAGCTTCCATAACTTTGTGGCTTCTGTGACCCAAGACCAGCTAAGTAACCCTTCATGGCTTCTGTCATATAATACAGAAGAAGTCCAAGTGCACCCTCATGGCTCAGCCCAAGCCTGCCTGGTAGTACAGTCCATGTGCATTTCCGTGGCTCAGCCCACATAGGTCTTTCTCACTCACAGTTGGTGACAGCTGCTGCCATCCATCCAGCAAGGCAGTGGATCTACTCTTGGTTTTAGTCCAAACTTTAAAGAAGCAAACCAATATGGATTTTGGTTAGCCCCCTCAAAGTTCAGACTTAATCTCAAAGAGGATTAACTTCCGCATTAACATGGGAACCACCAGCTATCATTGGCCATTTCCACACAATGATGGCCATTTCCACACGAGACTGTTATAGCGTGATGATTCCACTTTCAACCTCCTATGGAATCCTGGGGTTTGCAGTTTTGGGAGGGACCATTTGGCCCCTCCCAAAACTGCAAACTCCAGGATTCCATAGAAGGTTGAAAGTGGAATCATTGCGTTATAACAACGCGTGCAGAAATGACCGATGTCCTTGTATGTTGTTCTACGGCAGTCCCGGCAGGGAAGGGAGCCCGACAGGAATGCTACCCTCCACACCTCACCAGCTCCCTGCAGAAGGGAGTGCAATGGCCCCACCTCTTCCCTCTGCACCACAGACGGGCACTTTCCTATGCTGTGCTATGGAAGGAAGTGTCGCCATCATGCTTCCCTGCCCTTCTGCCTGACAGTAAGTGTGGGACATGTGCGATCATAGGTGCAAAATGGATTTTTTCCACATTGTGAATACCGTGCAAGCATAATATTTGTGGATGGGATGGCAGTAGGCTGGTGACCATGTTGTGCAGAAGCACAACCAACCAACCGCTGCCATCCTGTCCCTAAAGCAGCATGGCCCTGTCATGCAGAAATGACCATTGTTGTCTGTCACATGAAGTTTTTGTTGCTCTTTAAGGCCCTTTCCATAACTCACATATTTTCGGTGCTGGGGTGCGGTGCTCACACGAGCAGCATCCGGAGAGAGGCTCTCACTTCCCTACTTCTTTGGTTCTGCACGAGCTTCCAGCTTGCGCGAGAACCCTGCCTCTTTCTTTTGCAGTGCAGCCTGGGACCTTCCCAGGTTGCACTGGACAGGAAGCGCAACTAACCTGGCTCCCAAGGCTCTGCACAAAAGGTAAGTGCACGTGGGGCCCCGGAGTGATGTGTGACCGTGCAAGCATTTTCGGCTTCAAGTCAAAAATGAAAAAATGTTTGAGCCGGGCCCTTGGAGCATCACGCTAATGTGATTGCGTTGTGTGGACCACTCCTCACATGTGCATGATGCTCAAGGGGCCCTTTGGCATTGAAAATGCCATGCGACCGCCAGAATCTTAATAGCAAAAGGATGGAAAAATAAAGAATCCCCATCCATAGAGCAATGAATGGTTAAAATAATAAAAATGAAAGAAAACGACCGGCTTACTATTAAAATTAAAGAGAAATCTGACACGGTACTGAGAGAATGGGACACAGTAACAAAGTTCCTAAGTAGCAAATGGGGTTTGGCAGAAACAGAGCACATATAATATCTACAAGGAACAGTATTAAAATACAGAGAAGAGCAAAGAAAATTATAATGAAGGGAAGTACAAAAAACATGTGGTTACTTTTGATTTATTGGACAGCAAGGATATGGGTTCAGACTTTCGGGAGTATTTTTCTTTTTTTCTGTTTTTTATGTTTGGTTAAGTTTTTTAGTTTTAGAGAAATCAATTCTCTATTGAGGCTTTGAAATATTCAAAAACAGGAGCACGAAACATTTAAACATTTAGATAAAACTATGGAAAATATATATAAATAAGTAAATGTAAATGTAATTGATGTTCAGAGACGAAGTATTTGATGTATGGAATGGAAACTATAGGTCATTATGATTTGCCTTTTAATAAAAATAATGGGGGGGAGAAAATGCCGTGCGAAAAAGGCCTAAGTCTCAGCGTTTTTTCCATCTAAAATATGAAGAAATTTTTGATAAATTCTTTTGAAAGCTGAATTTATAATCTTTATGGTTTGTCGCTGCAGCCAGATTTATTTCTTTTTGTTTTTACTGCTATATCCCTTCCTTCCTTCCTTCCTTCCTTCCTTCCTTCCTTCCTTCCTTCCTTCCTTCCTTCTTTCCTTCTTTCCTTCCTTCTTTCCTTCCTCCCTCCTGTGTCCAACATACTGAACCCTATTCCCCAAACAAGTTCAGCACATTCAATACTTCTTTTTTTTTTATTATATAACTAAATCACAAATACAAAACAAGAAAAAAAAATTAAACACCATGTGATATACATAATAGTGAATTAAAAAAAAATTTTTTTTTCTTTTTCTTTTTTTCTCTTCTCTTAAGCAATACTAACTTTCATTGTTATTTTGCACCTTTACCCTTAAATTTATAAATCTGTTCAACTGTTATAATTTCACATTTAATTCAATATTTTTCACATCCCCTTTAATCTATTTCTATTGTTAATTCTTTTAACTTTTTTTTTAAAAAAAAAACATTGACATCACTTATCCATTTAAATCTATAAATCACAAGTTTAACACACACACCTACTAAGAATTACAAAATATACAACATAAAAGAAAAACAAAACTAAAACTAAAAAATACCCACCCCCCAGAGCCAACTTTTTATTTAATCCACTTTCCAAAATTGCCATTCTTCTTTTGACAGGGTAGTATTACTATCTCTTTTCAGAACTTTATCCAAAAATATTTTCCAAATTTCTTCAAAATCATTCCCTTTAACCAAACCTTTCATAAACCTAATTCTACATGTTAGTTTATCATTAATTACGATTTTCCACACTTCGTTATACCATTCCTCTATTTGAAATTTTTCATTTGCTTTCCATTTTTTTGCTATTATTAATCTCGCTGCAGTTAACAAATTTGTTATTAATTCTTTCTTTACTTGAGTACACTCAACCTTATCATATATAGACAACAATGCAATATTTGGACATACTGGTATATCTGCTCCTATAATCTCTACATTCAATACTTCTTTTAAGCTCTGTTTCCCATATAAAGATAGCTCTTTTCAAATTTGGAGCAAAACCTGGAGTGGACTAACTGGCCCACTGGCATAGAAGCTGTCAGCCACCACTTATCAAAGTATGCTTTTGATAAAATATGCTTGTGTAGTAGAATCAAAGATGGTTTCCTGGTTCAGTCAGTTCAAGCATTGCTTTCATGGCTCAAGCAGTCAATCTATATCTTTATTGCTTAAACAAAGTAAGCCTTCCTGTCTTCCATGGTCAAGGTTCATCTTTTTGGGTCAGACAAGGTACACCTCCTGCTTCTTTACACTAGAGGGGTTCTCTTTAAGACTTCAAAAGATAGCTGCTTCTGTGATTCCTCACAGTTCACCATCACCTGTTCCCAAGCCAGTTCAGACAGAGTGGGACTGCTAGGTGAGACAAAGCAGTCCTTTGTGGTTCATATGCCTTTGTGGCTTAGACATTCATCATCTCCCTTTGTGGCTCAAATGCTCAAAACATGCCTTTTTAGACACTCCGTGGTATTCCAAACAGTCAAGTATGCTTCTGTTTTCATGATTTAATTGAGGCCTTGAATCTGATTTTATCTCATTAACTTCATGCTTGCATTTTTAATTTGGGAGATGCCTTGCAAAAGCCCCTTTGTAGATCTCAGAGGCAAGACATAGATTTCAATTTAAAAATAACAATTTTTTTTAAAAAAATTCAAACTCAGACCTTCATCTACAACTTGGGGAAGCAGCCTGCTATATTCACTAACTAGAGATCCACAGCTGGTGGCAGAGGATTTCAGAAGCTGCAGCAGAACTTGGAAAAGTTGCTTTTGCAGACTCCAGCTCTCAGAAAACCCCAGAGATCAAGGTCAGAACTTTTCCAAACTTTAACCTGCAGCCTGCTTCTTCTCCTCATAAATAATTGCCAGAACCATATTGAGCTCCTATTCATGTATAAGTTCTCCTATTCAAGCAGATAGACATTTTGTCCAATGCAGAATGTTTTTTATTCATTTTTTAGGTTGAGGAAGTAGAGCTGCACATGCAATGCCAGTGTGGATGCAGATATGCATTCCATGGATGCACATTCTGCACTGATTGTCTATTTGGTTGGATATTAGGTGTCTTGATTCAGTGGCACAGTGTAATCATTCAACACATGGCTGATGTAGCACAATTAATTCATAACTCTACATGTGGAGATTTACACTGTGAGACTTTTATCTTGATCAATGAACAGGACTTCAGCTCTTATGTCTCATTCCTGTAGCCCTGCTATCCAAAAGAGGGAAACTCAAGAATGACTGAGGTTCTGTATCAGATATTCAACCACAGTCAGACTATGAAACACCTCCCCCTTTCCCCCTCCTCTCACAGTACTTATGCCCCCTTGTAGCTGGTGGACAGCAAGAGACAGCTGAGAAAAATCTGGCTTTGTCATTATAGCCAAACACACAACAACCATGTTATATTCCGGGCTCCCTAAAGATGCTTTTTTACCCAATTCCTATTCTCTCTACCAACCACAATAGCATAGCAACAGCAATAGCATGTGTATTTCTATACCGCTTATCAGCTAAGTGCTCTCTAAGCGGTTTACAATGTGTTCACTAATTGTCCTCAACAGCTGGGTGCTCATTTTACCAACCTGCAGAAGGATGGAAGGCTGAGTCAACCTGGAACCCAGCAAGATCGAACTCAGAACCTTGTGGCTGTAGTACCACCATTTAACCACTGCGCCACCAGGGCTGGAATGGGGGCATAGAAGCAAGGTGGTTAGACCAGGAAATTCTGACTTCTGCAATGACCGCTCCTCCAAAAAAAGACATGAACAGGCATGAAACTTGCATATGTTACTAACAGGCTATCAGCCATTCATATTCCAGGAAACAAAAGGAGGGGGCAATGAAAACATCAATAAGCAACAAGTGAATTAATATTTATTTAAACAACTCATTAGTTCTTTTCTCCTGTGACTCTCCTAGGCATGAAATTTCAGTCTTTAATGTTTAAGGAAAACAAAAAGCTGTGTGAAATTGTGCCATCTAGTTCCTTTTAAAGAAATCAGGCTATCTTTTCCTCTGTTTCCTCCCCGCCCCCCTTCTTTGTGTAGTGATTTGGCTGATATTTAAGCATGTTACTACCAGTAATTGAACCTACTAATAGGGGTTGAGAACTAAAACATTATCTTTGTATCCTTGAAAGCTGAGCAGAGCATGGTCATGGCAGAATGTTCAATGTGGTGAATGGCAATAAAGACCACTTATATCAGCTGCCTTGCATAGGTGTAGGTAAAAAAACTAAGTAACATCTCAAAATTAGCTTTGATAATAAGGCATTTCATTGTTGTGTTATGTTGGTTTGACATTGCCTTTCTCTTAAGGTGAGAACAGTGGCATACTGAGGGGAGTGGGGAGGTGGGGTGCCCCAGGGGGCATGTTTTTGAGGGCAGTGCCAGGCCACCCTCCACATGCTGGCAGATGTCCAGCGACTAGATGGGCATTGGAGCCTCCCAGAGAGGTCTGCTGAAGGGGTATGCCACCCTGGGAAAGGGGACTGTCCTTTCCCCCCCTCCTCCCCTTCCTTCCCTCTCTTCCTCCCAATCTGGAGTCAAACTTGTTTTCAGGCAAAGCAGCAGCACCAACACCAGCAGATGTCCAGGTCGGGAAGAGAAGGAGGGAGGGAGAAAAGGAGGAGAGGAGAAGAGCAGAGAGACTCTGAGGAGGTGGGGAGAGGTGCCTGCTTCCTTCCCACCTCCAAGACTGGAGATGAGTCCAGCCCAGCTGATCCACCAAGGAGGAAGGAAGTGGGGAGAGAGAGAGCAGAGAGCGCTCGCCACTGAAGGAATGCTGGCATGTCACTCAGCATGTGCAGGGCACCCCTGCTGAGTGCGAACACCCAGAGTCCAATCACCTAATGCCAATCGAGCAGTTTTTATTTGGTATTTTGGATAGGTTCTCCGTCCCCTGAGAGGGGCAGCAAAGTCAGTGACCACTCCCCGGCAGCAAACTCAGGGAGCACCTCCGGGTAGCAAAAGCTCTAGCTACACCACTGGGTGAGAAAATATGACTTGCCAAAGATTACCCAGTGTCATGTACTGGATAACTTGTGCTTACAAGCAGCATTCACAGTTAGAACAGAGGTGTTTATTTGGAGCAAACAAACAACACAGCAACTTTCCCTAAAAGTTGCTTAGATTATCATATATTGGATGGTTATAGGTTTTATACCTTGTCATACAAATTTAGGCACACTTATTTAGGTCATAAATGTCACATTGCCAGATTTTTCCAGATCACTCAGTTTTTTAATGTCATCTTTCATCCTGGGAGCTAGAGTATGTTCCTGTCCTCTTATCTTTGCCACGTCTGTTCGCACAACACCTTCCTGCTAGTTTTGCATTCCCCCTTCTTATCTTTCCCCTCTTTGCCAGATACAAAGAGACATCAAACGCTGCAATGAATAAATATTTGATGCTCCATGATATTTTTGAACCCTCAAGTGGATACATAATTGCACGCAGTAATTCGCAATTGATACATTTTAGTTTTAATAGCCTATAGAATCACAGAAACATAGAGTTTGAAGAGACCATAATGGTCATCAAGTCCAACCCCCTGCCATGCAGGAACAAACACTCAAAGCACCACCAACAAATGACCATCCAACCTCTACTTAGAAACCTCCAAAGAAGGTGACTCCACCATACTCCATTGCCGAACAGCTCTGACCATCAGGAAGTTCTTCTTGATGTTTACGTGAAATCTCTTTTCCTGTAGTTTGAATCCGTTGCTCCATGTTCTGATTCCTGGAGCAACAGAAAACAAGCTTGCTTCATCTTCAACATGACATCCCTTCAAATATTTAAACATGGCTATCCTGTCCTCTCTTAATCTTCTTTTTGTCAAGCTAAAGATACCTAGCTCCCTAAGCCTCTCCTTATAGGGCATGGCTTCTAGACCCTTTGCCATTTTTGTCACCCTCCTCTGGACATGTTCCAGCTTGTCAATATTCTCCCTGAACTGTGATGCCCAGAACTGGATACAGTATTCCAAGTAAGGTGTAACCAAAGCAGAAAAAATTGGTATTGTTAATTCCCTTGATCTCAGCACTGTACTCCTGTTGATGCAGCCCAGAATCGCATTGGCTTTTTCAGCTGCTGTGCCACACTGTTGACTCATGTTCAGTTTGTGGTCCACTAAGACTCCTAGATCCCTTTTCGCACGTACTGTTTTAGGCTATTTTACTTCAATGAACCAATACACACACACACACACACACACATTCCTTGGGAAGGAACACAGACTTCTCATTGTCTAGACACATAACTTACCTTAAGGTCTACACTGCATGGAAAACACCAAACATCTTTTATTATATTCTGTGAGTCATTTGGCTTTTAAAACTGGCCTTTTCAATTGTTTTAATTTGTTTTTGAAGAGTGCTGATTTCCTAAAATTGTCTTCAATAGTGTTTAAGTCCACTTTTAAATAATGTTCTCTTTGTGTTGTATGCCATTTGGGAATGCTGATGGACAAAAATGATAAATGTATACCATAAGCAATATGCATGGAACAGATGTACAGTGCTGGAGGGTACAGTATACAGGATAGAAGGAAATACATTAGATATCATGTGTTGGTTATCTAGAATGACAAAATAAGGTGAAATTGCTGTTTTAGTTGCTTGTGGAGATGAAAAAACTTCAATATTATTGGGTATCTTTTCTGAGAGGGATTACAGTAGTACAGTTTGAGTGCAACAGTGCAAGTGTTGGGAAAAACTGTTTTCAAATGTTATTTCTTTTCTTTTCTTTCTTTCTTTTTTTTTCTTTTTTTTAACCTAATTTGTGAGATAACAAATTAGGGTTTGTTTGTTTTTTTGTGAATCCCCAACAATGTCAATACGACCATCTGTGACATCCCTCTGCACGGCCTCAAGATGTCCTCCACCTTCATCAGCAACAGCATTGCCATCCAGGAGCTGTTCAAGTGCATCTCTGAACAGTTCATGAGCATGTTCCACCAGGAGGCTTTCTTGCACTGTTACACCGGGGAGGGTATGGATGAAACGAAGTTCACAGAGGCTGAGAGCAACATGAACAACCTGGTGTTGGAATACCAGCAGTACCAGGATATGCCCTCCGAGAAAGAGGGAGAGTTTGAAAAAGAGGCAGAGGAAGAAGCTGCTTAGGGGGGGCCTATCTGTTGAACTTTATTTGTCTCAGACATGTTTTCTATTTCTTTGTTCTATTCTTCTTCTTTCTTGTGTGTCATTGGTCTGATGTTGTACATGCATTAAAAATGTTTTCTTTTTTTAAAAAATATTTTTTATTTTATTGATTATACAGAAAGAAAACAAAACAAAACACAAACACAAAAATAAAACACCATGTGATACATCTAATAGTAAAACAAAAAGATTTCACCCAAAAGCGAACTTACATTATTATTTCTCTCTTATATAATTACAATCAAAAACCTATTCAACTTATTCTATATCAGAGTACCTATATATCTTTATTACCTATCTCTAATTCTTATTCCCATTATACTCATTATTATTATAGTAATATCATTCTTAATTCTATATTTTTCCCTTAAATTTAATCTAATGCTATTACTAAATATAATCTTATTACTTAACATATTAAACTATCTCTAAAGGTAAACCCACTGCCCAAAGCCGATTATATTTTAACTTACTTTTTGTTTTGTTTTTTGTTTGTTTTGTTTGTTTTGTTTTGTTTTACAAAATTAAACAGCTCAACTCCAATTTAAACAAAACACCACATTATTATCACAAAAAAAGGTGAATAAACCCACCCCCCAGAGCCAACTTTTTATTTAATCCATTTTCCAAAATTGCCCTTCTTCTTGTGAAAGGGTAGCTTTACCATCTCTTATCAAAGCTTTTTCCAAAAATATTTTCAAATTTCTTCAAAATCATTCCCTTTTACTAAACCTTTCATGCATTAAAAATGTTTTCAACCCACAAAACGAAAAAGAAAAACAACAACAACTAATTTGTTAGAGATGGATGGTGTATTTTTTTCAAAGTGCTTACTAAGTACTGAAGTTTGGCTTTGTATCTCTATCTCTTTAACCATATTTCTGATGATGAAATTATTGCCAGAGAGGTATAACCTAGCTGTTTTCATACAAGGAAATGCTGCAGTCATTCAATTTATCTTGTGCTGATGGTTCAGCATTGTGTTTTGTAGCTCCTCCTCCTCCTCCTTGATCAAAAATATTTCTTACGTTCACACTTTTCTTTATAAACAAGACAGAAAGGATTTGCAATTTAAAATAAAGTTATTAGCCCCTTTTCACAGTTTGTGTTATCCAATGTGTCACATTTTGCTGAGTTTTAGAAGATTTTTCTAGTTGTTTCAGTGGTTATAAAGGAAGCGGCCGTAATTTAAATTGAAGCTCACCGTGTTTATGTACATCACTATTTCTGCAAATGAAGCTAAAGTGTCCTAGCAACAAAGGAATCAGGAAGATTCTCTCTCTCTCTCTTTCCAGGTATGCTGCTGCAGTTGAAAGGGAAATTGCACACCAGTGAGTAGAAAGCACACCAGGAAATTGGAGCAAGCGAGAAGAACAAAAATGGGGAAATGAGGAGACTAAATGCTAAATTAAGGAGAGATCAAGCAGCCTGCCTACCACCAAGGAGCAAATTGACAAAGAATTACATGGAAATTGTGTTGTGGAGAGAGAAACAAATATAAGAATGAAACAGGTACAAACAACACCTTTAAAAACGACACAGATGGAGGATGCAGGAGGTGTTTTGAAGTTTAGCTGTAGCCACATGTGAAACAAGGCAGTAGCAATGGAGTGTGGCTGAGACTTGCTGGAAGTTTGAGACTGTTTCCAAAAATGTCTCCAGCATCATAACAGCCTATGAGGTTATGCTCCAAATGTTGGGACGCAGACAGCCCAGAGAACTGTGGCAGATTCATAGAGGATTAAGTGCCCATAAATATGCTAAGGTCACCAGATTCCATCTGATCTTGGAAACTAAGCAATGTCAGCCTGATTAGTACTTAGATGGGAGACTGGCAATGACTATCAGGTGCTGTAGGCTGTATTTCATAGGAAGGAATGGGCAAAAACCACCCCTGAGTATTCCTTGCCTCAGAAAACCTGGTGAATTTTAGGGGGTCACCATAAGAGGACAGGTGATTTGAAGGCACATGTATGCACATATGCACACACACACAAAGAAAAAAAAAATTGTGAGGTAATAAGCAAATCATAGTAGAACTGAGGCCCTTTCACACTGCAAACTTTTAGTGCTATAACTGCACTTGAGTTGCAGCTGCATCTGTGGAATCCTGGGGTTTGTAGTTTGGTGAGACAACACAGCTCTCTGGCAGAGAATTCTAAACACCACTCCCTAAAATACCAATTCCAGGTGTCCATAGGTTGGAGCCATGGCAGTCGAAATGGAATTATAGCTCAATAAGTAGTGTAGTGTGAAGGGGCCCCAAGAGGGAGGGCAACCTGAGAGGCTTTAGCAAGAATAGCACATGTGGTATTAGATCAGAAGAAACTTTGGCTGGAGACATCAGAGTTTAAATTTCACCCAGCTTTAATTCTCAGTCTCTCTCTCTCTCTCTCTCTCTAATTCACTTTCTTAGTGGACCTATATCATAAGGGCATGAAACGTTTTTGTTCAAGGTTGCACATATGGGAAAACTGAGGTCATTTCTGCACTACAGTGTTATAGTGCTATTATTCCACTTTCAACAGATTGTGGAATCCTCGGATCTGCAGTTTAGGGAGGGGGATTTTGAATTTTCAGCTAGAAAACACTTTGGCCTCAGTAAACTGCAAACCTCACTGTCCTTTTTATAGCCTTTGCTTACCTTGGAGTTCAGATGACCTCAAAAAGAAGATTTGGCTGTTTATAAGAAGACTTTAATGGAGAATAAAAGTATGGACAGGGGCAAGAAGAGTCAATTAATAAAAGAGAGCTTACAAAAATAATATTGTAGCAAGATATCCAAAACCCAGGTAGTGATGCTTTTAGGGAGACTCTGGAATGAAGGAGGATTAAATGTGGGAAGGACGGCAGGCAGCTGTCTGAGTGTTCTGCCCAAATTGTAACTCACAAAGATGAATACAGCCTACAAACTATACTTTCTTGCTTTTATACAAGGTTTCCCCCTTTTAATCAGTCTTTGGTAATTTGATCTGCAGCAGTTTGTACTAGGGATGGGAAAATTCTGTCCATTTTCATTTTCTCATTTCCTAATTCTTTCAACTCCAAGTTTATTTCATTCCACATCCATATTATTTTATAAATTTGTCCACATGCCTCTCAAAAGCCTCTGTATGAATTTATAAACACTCTGGTATGAATTTGATCTAATACAGAGCTTGTTTCCTAGACCAGTGCCAGTCCCAAAGCAGTTGGCTGCTGGTTTCTGGAGAGTTTCCAGAAAAAAAAAGAAGAAAAAAAAGGAACAGTTATAACTAAAGGGGACAAATATAGTGACAATCCCAGGGACGGTGGGTGGGTGGGGATTACTGTACCTTCACATCAGATAGTTGGAGAAGTACTGATCTATTAGGCACATTTTGAATGGATATTTCCCAATGTGAATGCTTTTTTTCAAGTAGTTTTTATGAAAAGATTGTCCTGAATTCTATAACAGCTGGAGTGGTCCCAATGAATCAATTGTTCAATGATTGAACAATGTGAAGGTAGGTGTGTGTGTGTGTGTGTGTGTGTGTGCGTGCACTCACTTCCAAGTAATCTGTCGACTTATGGTGACTCCATGGATTTCATAGGCTTTTCTTAGACAATGAATGTTCAGAGGTTGTTTTTGCCAGTTCCTTCCTCTGAAATACAGCCTACAGCCACCAGGTATTCACTGACAGTTTCCCATCCAAGTATTAATCAGGGCTGACCTTGCTTAGTTTCCAAGAACAGACAGGATCTGATGCCTTTAGAGTATTTAGGTCCTGATATGAAGGTAAACCCCATTAGTTCAATGGAAGTGTTCTAATCTGGAGTATCCATAGAATTCAGGCCGATGTGTATTTGGAATTCTCCAGTGTGGGCAAAAGTGTAGGTCCTATTGTACGTCTCAGGGGATTTTTAATAGAATGTTTCTGTTGTCTATATCTATTTTCTCAAAATTCCTGACAATAACTGCAACATTTATTCTTGCATCCTTTAAAAAAAAAAATCTGATATCTATACGAACAAAAAGAGTTCTCTTTTCCTTCTTTATCCCTCCCTCCTTCCTTTTCTTTTAAACTTTTTTGTTGAAATGCTATATTGTATCTGTGAATTAGCACTTTAGCATTTATAAATTAACCATATAACTGGAATAAAAAATATTTAAAAAATCAAAGAGGAGAGAATTCTGCCTTCAGCTCATAGGACTACTCTAACAGGACTACTCCCCCCCCTCCATCTTTTTAAAAATTTGGGTAGAATTGTAATTACATGAATGGAAGGGTGCACTTTTTTTGTTGTTGAACTTAGTTTTTTTTTTTTTTTTGCTCTTTGGATATTGCTTGGATCATCAATCTCTCTTCCACCTCACTCTGAAATTCCAGCTTCCCAGTATGTGTGCTTAGAACGGTTCACAGTTCAAAGCACACTTAATAGAAAAGTCCATTGATCTCAGTGAAACAAAAGTAAACATGCTTTGATTCAGGGTTTCCAACTGCAAGTCTGAATAATAAAAGGTCATTTTTGGAAGAAAAACAACACTGGAAACAGTAGTCACCCTATAAATGGTAATGCAACAAATAAAACAGCTAAGAGAGAAGCAACTTCAGATGTTATGAGCTGTCACATAGATGATAGAGCAAATTTGTACTTAGTTGCTCCGGATAGTAAAACCTGAACCCATCATTTAAAATTACGAGAAAAAGATTTTACTTAACACTCAGACAAAGCTTCCACTGGTACAAGCTGCACAACAGTGGAGCAAAGCCCTACGAGAAGTACTTGGTTCTTCTTTGTAGAATTTCTTAAGCATTAGCTGAGTGGTCATCTACTAGGAATACCATAATAATAGATTAGATAGTCTAAGAGTGGTGATCTTCATCCCTTGGACTAACGTGTAAGTCAGAATTCAACTACTCACCAAAACTAAGGGTGCATACTGCAGATTTATTTGTTTTTTTTTGGTTGTGTTTTCAAAGGCCCATCCATATTCTGGTCTTCACTCAGCCCCCAACAAACTGACTGGATGAATATTTTAACAGTAGGAACATTAGACAAATCATGCTGGATCAGACCAAAAGCCTATGGAGTCTTGTATTCTATTCCCCCAGTAGCTAACCAGGTGACTGAAAGAAGCCCAAGAGAAAAAAGTGGGCACAATAGCAGCATCCCACTCATATTCCTGATCAACTGATATTCAGAAGCCCATTACATCTGATCTTAGAGGGAATGTATAGACCTAAATGAATACCTTCTAACATTTCACAGATACAAATTGGGACATGTGTAGCCCAGCAATATCAGAGCATGGTCAAGATAGCAAAAGTTATTAAGAGGAAGAACAGGCAAGCTAGGAGAGGCTGCAGCAGTTTACTTTTGCTTGAAACTCCTGGGAAGGCCAAGGTTCTGCCTCCTTTTTTGTTCCCCCTATTGAGTTAATTGAATGCAAACTGCATTTGCACTTTGAACTCTATTCTGCATTGGTTAGGCCTCATCTGGAATACTGTGTCCAGTTCTGGGCACCTTAATTCAAGAAGGATATTGACAAGCTGGAGCATGTCTAGAGGACGGTGACTAAAATGTTGAAGGGCCTGGAAGCCATGCCCTATGAGGAGCGGCTTAGGGAGCTGGGGATGTTTAATCTGCAGAAGAGAAGGTTAAGAGGGGACATGACAGCCACGTTTTCCACTGCTCCAGAGACTAAGACAAGGAGCAATGGATTCAAGCTGCAGGAAAGGAGATTCCACCTGAACCTCAGGAAGAACTTCCTGGTGGTCAGAGCTATCCGGCAGTGTAATATGCTGCCTTGGAGTGTGCTGGAATCTCCTTCTTTGGAGGTTTTTAAGCAGAGGCTGGATGGTCATCTGTTGGGAATGCTTTGACAGGTGTTCCTGCATAGCAGGGGGTTGGACTCGATGGCTCCTGTAGTCTCTTCCAACTCTATGATTCTATGATTCTAACTCAGTTTGCACCAATGGAAGTAAGTCAGTAAAAAGTTCATGGAATAAGTCAATGGCCCATAACAATAAAAATACCAAATACATGTAAAGTATAATCAATTTGAAATAAAAAGAAAAGAAACCTATTAAATTGCTACTTACATAAAACATTTTTCCATTTTTTTCTTAAACCTAATGCTTTAACTGCAAAAAGGGCAATTGTCTGTGTCACTAGCTGGTTATAGCCCTGCAGAAAACAACTGATTCTATGATTCTAATTCAATTTGTCCTGATTCCCCCACCCTATTTCTGATATGCCTTTTAAAATGAAGATAAATAATGTCCTCTAAAACTGGGATACAACTGACATCCCAGTAAGTAGGAAGCCAGATATTTCACCTCAGTTATGCCAGATATATAAACCTTATTTGATACTGGGATGTCCTAGAAACATCCTTGTTACATCATTGTGCTGTTACCATGTCATAAACCCCATCTCCAAAATATGATTGGCAATGAACATTATTTAATTGGCATATGGTATAAATTATACACTGTTATGGCTAAAAAGCTATGCTGGCAAAGGGGACATGCAAAATTAGGTCAGATGAGACCTCAGGGCATAGCCAGGTTCAAAGAATCATTCACGAATCTCCAGTGTTTATGAGCTTGCAAATGTCCCCTCAACAACTTAACCTTCAGAAAAAATAGCACCAGAAACTACCTCGGCAAATCAACTGATTGTCTTCAACCTGCTTCCTCTTCCTGCTGAAGTTCTCCTTTGTTTCCTTACTTGTCCAGCCATTGAGGAGGTATCATAATTCTCATCAGTGTTATGTCATCTAATGCTAAGGTTGTGAGATCATTCTGGACCCCACTATCTACTCTGCCAAGGAGTCATTAACACCTTCCCTCTCAGGACAGAAATAGGATATTTAAACCCTGGCTGAGTCAGGTAGCTAATAGTACTTTGGATATAGGCTGTCACTCTGCTGCTTTGATTCCTGTACTACTCTCAGACCCTTAATATAAGCCACATCATTTTGTCTCTTCTCTACAGGATAAGTAAATATCACCCACTTTGCCCTAAGTTATCGCTATCCAGTTTTTCCCTCCTTTCCTTCAATTAGCCTCGTGTGGTTGTAAGACTGCTTGAATCTTATATGTGATTGTGATATTCCCCAACAAAGCATACTTTTAATATCTGACTGGTGTCCCTGCATTAGTACTGGTATCCACAGGTGTAAAATATCCTTTAAGATTACCCCCCTTTCACAGGCCTCCCCTATGAGCTAATAATTCCCCACTGTTTCACATTGGCACTGGCATCATAGGTGGACTTCTGAGCCACCCACCTTTTGGGGTAACAGTGCCAAGCTGTTCAAACTGCAGACAATTAAAGATCATGAGTTGTTCACATTTCATTGGAAATGACAAATATTTTTTCCCTGCTACTTATTTGTTTGTTTGTTTCTTTATGCTTTTGCTATCCATTTCATAAATCTTGCTTGATAGGTCTGTCTAATGTGTAACACTCTTTGTTTAAACATGTTTTTAATGTTAGACCTGGAAACACCCAAGGCCTGACCACTAAAACCACCATTTTCATAGTACTTTAGAAAAATTAGCCAGGATTTTTTTGAAGTTTTGATTATTAGCTCATTTAAACATTTCTTAGGGAACCTCTGTTCACTCATTTCACCCAATAATTTCATCCCAATAATTAAATAACCTGAGATATATCAGGTCTGAAACAGCTCTTATTCCAAATTCAGATCTAATTATATGAGCTGGGAAAGCTCTTGATGTTCCCAATGTCAAATTTAAGAAACCATTCTGAATCTTTTCAGTTTTCTTATTATTAGTGAATCCCGATATTTCTGTACCAAACATTCATACAGAATTCCCCTTTCTCTTATAAACATTCAAAATTCCTGATGTAATGACCCTTATATAGTTCAGGAACCTGTTTAATGTTTGGGCACAGGAACTGCTTTCAACTCATTTTTCTTTATATGAGGAGTCCAAGACCCTGTAGAAGAAGGAAAAAATACAGGTGAAAGTAAGATGAAGACAAAGGAGAGAAGTGGGAGAAAAGAAAGAAAGAGAAACTGGGACATATTAAAAACAGTTGAAAAAGTGGAATGTCAGAAAATTAATCATAAGTGCCACACCTCCAAAAGGGGGCAGTTGGAGCATGTGGTACAGCAGATCCATAGAATCCATTGAGTTCATCTGTGTATTAACTCACCATGTAAGACTCAACTGAATCAAAGACAAAAGTGGGGAGAAGAGAGAAACCAGGATATTTCAAAAGCAGCTAAAAAGTGGACTGCCCCTGCCAAATCATGACAGTTGGAGAGTATGTAAATGCAACAAGGGGAGACTAAAACTTTCCCTGTTATTCAGCAGTTGATTCAATGGGTCCACTCCTGCTGGGATTAGGGCCCTTTCCACACCCTACCTTCTTGCATGGTCCTCTAGTGGTGATCCCAGCAACAGCTCTGCAGGGAACGGAGTGTAACAGAAGCATTCTCCTCTGCACTGGCTTCCTCTTCCTTCCACAGCATGGTCGGTACTTTCTCAGGCACTGGGGCAGGAAGTACAGCCATTGTGTTTCTGGGGCTTCTGCAGGACAGATAAGTGCAGTATGGTGGCTCGATGACATGTCATTGATGGGGAAAACCCATCAATGATTTAATCCACAAGTGTGCCATCCAGGGGCGGGAGAGGAGCGGGACTGCAATACCAGGATGGGAGGCTATGGCAGAAAGTGCCTAGAAATCAGATCTAGGACACAGTTATTGTGACTTAGAGCCAGTTCCTATAAATATAATTTCCATTGAGTTTCTAGAATCAGGTCAGGGCCTTAATCTTGTGTATAAAATCTATCCATTAATTTTTTCAATCAAGAACTTTAATGCTTGAGTCAACATTAAATTGTTTATGTCTCTTTTGCATTTGCACTCACTCTGAGTGACATCAAGGTTTTTCAACACTTTTATTTTCTCTTTAAGGCAACTGTTTTGCAGCCATGCACAAATATATTGTGACTCGCATCTTGCTGACAAAGACAGAGTTTGAACAGACATAGACTTAGATTTTTTTTAAAAAAGCAGGAACATTTTTTTATGCTTTCTATTTCTCTTGAAAGTTTCATTTTCGAATGTCAACTGAGTGACAAGCAAATTGATGGAACCCATGGAAAGTTTTCATTTTGGGATTGTGCTACTTTTAATTGATAAAAACAAAAACAAAAGGGTTTCCCACAGCAGATAGAAAAATCTGCCAGGGTAGCTCATTGCCTCCCGAATATAGTGAGGTGAGTGCATTTGAGCTTTGTCAAAGAGGATTGAACACCTCTTCTTTTCTCCTCCCAATCTACTCCACTTCTCCCTGATGTTTTCTGAACCTCCATTCCTGTTTAGCTCATGAAACTTTCTGTCTTCATACTTTGAGCTAGAACTAAACATTCCAGTTCACAGGAACCGTCTGGCTGTAACCATATGATCCCTCACTATGAAACAGTCCCACAGTGGTTGAGATTCTCCATTGTACTTACATAGTGTAAAGTCTCTTTCATATTGCACAGCACTTTGTTATCATATTGTAGCACTTTCATACCAGTTGAATTGCCATAATTCAATGCTATAGAATCCTGGGATTTGTAATTTCCTGATTTTATTTTATTTACTTTTCTAAAAATTCTCCTCACTATCCTTACCTCCTTCTTCTCCCTTTGGGTCTGCTTGAATGGTGCAAGCAGATGATACAGTTGTTTTCAGGACTTTCTCAGTTGTGGGGTATCTGCTACTTTGGAAGGGAAAACCTGCAGGCAGGAAGACTAAGAGGGAAAGAGGAAGTCCAGGGAACACCAGAAATCAGCAGTGGTCACTTTGTCCCCCGCCCCATGTGCAGGACTTGGCAGGTGTCCAGAGATCCCATCCGTTTATGTAAGCCTTATGGCATTCAACCCTGTCTTTTCTTTCTCTAATAAGTTGTTATTTAAAAAAAAATTGTAATGAGATGTATTTCAGATTTCTCTGCAATTTTATTGTCTGTCCCTTGAGTAAAAAAGCTGGAAAAGCTGAAGGCGATGATGTCATGTTACTTGCTTCATTTTAGCATATAGCCCATTGGTTGGTGGGAGAAGTGAAATTCTTTGGGTGGGTTAAATTTCTTAGCCCAAGAAGAATTCTGGGATGTTGGCCTAAATCCAATTATTGGTAACAACTAGAGTGGAACCATTGACTCAAAGGGAATTTGATAAGTCAACATTTATGCAAATTCCATTGATTCAATAGGTTGATCCCTGCTGAGATTAAGCCATAATTAATCTGTAAGTGAGGCATGTAGATTGCACCACCAAGGCCATTTCCACACTAGATTGTTAAGGCCCCTTTCTAAACTGCAGACCCCAGGATTCCACAGGGTGTTGAAAGTGGAATAATAGCACTATAACAATCTAGTGTAGAAATGGCCCGAGACTATTTTTCTGGGGAGTCCCAATTATAGCTCAAGTGTCAGTCAGCTCTGTACAATGGTTATGCATATTATCAAATCATGCTACTGCTAAACTGCCAAATCTTTCTTGACTTCCTCTTTTTATTTTAAATATTTTAAGATTATGTAATACAGAATAAAACTATAATAAAGAAAACGATCTACACATTAAGAGATTACTTTCACAGCAGTATAGTTTATATTATACATCCTGCATGAATGATAGGGAAAGAGAAAGAAATAATAAAAAGAAGAAAGAATAGATAAAAAAGAAGAAAAGCAAAAAAAGTAAAAAAGTGTAAAAGTGACTTCTAATCCTTCTCATAACTGCTATACCCAAATCCTTATTAAGGCTCCACCATCTTTTTAAAAAAAAGAAAGAGAGAGAGAGACTAAGATACAATTCTTTTTACAATCTGTCAATTTTGTTAATACATGTGTAATACAAAACTTACAATACTAAATATATATCCTGAAAAAAGTTAATAAAAAGCTTAGCTTCCCTACATCTATCCATTAATAGTAATTGGTAATAAAAATGGCATTCTGTTTGGACCAAAACATTTCTCTATTCTTTAAAACTCAAGTAATCCTAAAATTTAATATTTAAACATTCAAATTAACAATTTAACATATCTCGTATCCATTGTTCTGATACTTTTGTAACCTCAATATAAAACATCAGACACTTTATTAAATCAAAAATTCTTTTCTCCTTTTAAAACTGACAGTAAAGTATATTTATTAATCCTCTTCAGAACTTGAGTGGGGAAAAAAGATAATCATACCTCAAGACAACTTAAATAGACCATTAAATTCCTTTTATCTGAATTATACCTTAATCTAGAGAGCCAACATGGTATAGAAGTTTGAGCGGACTATGATCTTGGAGACCAGGGTTCGATTCCCTGCTCAGCCACAGAAATCCACTGGGTGACCTTGGGCATGTCACAAAGTCTTAGCCTCAGAAAACCCCATGCTACTTTTTTCCTTAGGGTCACCATACGTCAGAAACAACTTGAAGGCATGTGACAACAAGACCTTAATCTTAACGCAAGATTTTTCTCCAAAATATTGGTAAAATACAGATTGAGGCAAATGTCTCACATTTCACAATACATACTTTAGTTATGCTTTTCCACAACATTCCTGCCTCTTGATCTCAAGTTCTTCCCAGATGAATTGCCAAGATTTTCCCACAGTCTCATCCCTGATCTCTTTCATCACTGCTTTGCCATTCTCATAATTTTGTTACTTCCAGTGCTCTCAGTTGTAATAGCTAAGTGAACTCTTCCTCTTCAGCTAACATCAGAGTTATGCAGTCTCTACTATCTCCCCATTTATCCTCCTGTATCATGGCTTTAAGTTCCTCATCTGATCTTGTTGTTGTATGACCTTCTTCATTTTCCTTCTCCTCCTCTGGCAATATATCTGCCATTCTACCACATTCAGATCCTGAGATAGTTATTTCATCTCTTTCTCTTTATGCTCTTCTGATTGTTCAGAACATTAATTGTCCATGAACAGCTCAATCTCATCACTAAAGGACTTTGCCATGGATTTTAATTTATGGGAAAAGATAAAGGATTGAAGCTGTCCCCATAGTGGGGCTCTGCAGGATGAGAAGTGATATTGGATTTTTTTCCCTAGTGGAGGTAAGTGCTGGTCAGCAATTATCTTCCTGGATCAAGAGAAGACCAAAGAGGATTTTCTGCATGAGACTCTTAACCCAGCAGTTGACATGGAGACCACAAGAAGCAGTAAGCAAAACTGCCTGGTGGGCTGGGACAAAGCTCTGTGAAGAAGCTGAAGGACCTTCATGCACAAGTTATTAAATCTCCCCTCTCAGTTGAAAGACACAGCCCAGAAAGGGAGAGATGCATAGCAGACAGCAAAAACTGGCTCCACAGATGGTTGCTCCAGGAATCATTTGTTCCTTTGGACCATGGTCTGAGGTTTCATGAAGGTAGACTTCTGTCAAGTGATGGATTGCACCTCACAGCAGTTGGCAGGAACATTTTTGTTAAGAGTCTCACAAATCTCATCAGAAGATCCCAGAAGGGATGTAAACTGAGTTGTAAAGGGGAGGGAGATAGTATTCCTAAGGGAAGGAATTAATTGACTATTGGAGATAGCTCAAATCTTATAGGGAGAACTGGGTGAATAGTACAAAAACCCAACATTGGAAATGGAAAAAAGCAGTACATATGAAAGTGATCTAGGAGTCTTAGTAAACCTCAAACTGAACATGAGACAGCAGTGTGATGCGGCAGTCAAGAAAGCCAACACAATTCTTGGTTGCATCAATAGGACTATGGTGTCCAGATCAAGGAAAGTAATAGTACCATTCTATTCTGCTTTGGTCAGACCTCATCTGGAATACTGTGTCAAGTTCTGGCCACCTCATTTCAAGAAGGATATTAACAAGCTGCAACTTATCTAGAGGAAAGTGACCAAAATAGTGGAGGGTTTGGAATCCGTGCCCTACGAGAAGTGGCTTAGGGAGCTGGGGATGTTTTGTCTGCAGAAGAGAAGGTTAAGAGGAGACATGATAACCATGTTTAAATATTTGAAAGGATGTCATATCTAAGAGGAAATGGGCTTGTTTTCCACTGCTTCAGAAACTAAGGTAAGGAGCAAGGGATTCAAACTACAGGAAAAGAAACTCCACCTGAACTTCAGGAAGAACTTCCTGATGGTCAGAGCTATCTGACAGTGGAATATGCTGCCTTGGAGTGTGGAGGAGTCTTCTTCTTTGGAGGTTTTTAAACAGAGGCTGGATGGCCATCTGTTGGGAGTGCTTTGATGTGTGTTCCTGCATAGCAGAGAGTTGGACTAGATGGCCCCTGTGGTCTCTTCCTACTCTATTATTCTGTGAAAACAAGAAGTGCTTGGCTTAAATCCTGAAAGTCAGGTTGAGAACACCTGGACAAAAATTAACGGGGAAAGAAACAAAGTGATGCCATTGTTAGAATGTATACAGATTCCCAGACCAGACTGAGAATTTGGATGATGCCTTCCTGGGGCAGATGACAAATCGTTCAGAACAGAGAGATGGTGCTTGACCTGGGAAAAATGGAGCAGATGATTCAGTCAGGGAAATGCAGCACAGTATAGGTAAATAGGTAATACAGGAATACTTGACTACTAAAATGAATTCATATCTCCAGGGCCAGATGAACTAGGTGAGAAATGATTGCATCATCTGAGGTCTTCTAGAGTCCTCCAATGGTCTCAGGAGATGATGTAATCATTTCATATCTGGGAACATAACCATACTCTTCCTCAGTCCCCTCGCATGCTCTTAACCAGGTATGGGATGGCCATGGAGGACTTGCACTGGTTTCATGGTAAGTTGGGATGGTGGTGACTTTGGTTACTGTAGAGGCAGGAAAGGAATATCAACCTCTGTGTCAATGCAAAAAAAAAAAAAAAGGCACATGCAGGTGTAAGTTTGTCATACCTATGTATGCCGATAATGGAGAT